>VXBP01006622.1:127546-151272 GCA_013400115.1 Rhinopomastus cyanomelas | reverse complement strand
TCCGCCATCTCCCTTAGCACACGCGGGTGCATCCCATCTGGGCCCATGGATTTGTGCACATCCAGTTTGTTCAACTTATCCCTAACCCAATCCTCATCAACCAAGGCAGGCTCACCTGTTGCCTCAACCTCCTCTGTAGTCTGGGGTCTAATGTCAACACAACCCTTAGCAGTATAGACAGAGGCAAAGAAAGTGTTAAGTATCTCTGCCTTCTCTGCATCCTCTGTTTCCAGGGTACCCACCTCATTCTGCAGGGGGCCTACACTGCCTCTAGTTTTACTTTTGCTTGCTATATATTTAAAGAAGCTTTTTTTGCTGCCTTTGACCTCTCTTGCAAGGTTTAATTCCAAGGAGGCCTTGGCTTTTCTAGTTGCATCCCTACATTCCCTCACTAGAGCCTTGTAATCACCCCAAGTGGCCATTCCCTCCTTCCATGACTTATAGGCTTTCTTCTTCCTATTCAGTTTGCCTAGTAGTTCCCTGGTTAACCACGCGGGCCTTTTGGCCCCCTTCCTCGACTTATTCCTTGTTGGGATACTCATTTCTTGTGCTTCTAGAAAGCAGTCTTTGAATGTTTGCCAGCTATCCTGAGCTCCCTTACCCGCCAGTACCTTGTCCCACTGGATGTCCCCTAGCAATTGCTTGAGAAGGCCAAAGTTGGCCCTCCTGAAGTCCAGGGTTGAGGTTCTGGTAGCTATTCTGTCCCTGCCACACGGCAATACTTGCCATGGTCTGGCTCTCCATTCACGTGTNCCAGGTTGTCAGATTGAAGCTGTTTTCATACCAATATTGGCCATGGTCTGGCTCTCCATTCACGTGCGGTAACACTGACCACCACCGCATGCCACAATTCTCACATTGATGCTCACTTAGTACCCAGGATCCTGCACCAGAGATTAAGACTGGGCCACATTAAACCTTGTTCAAATGTTTAAAAGAAGTCAGTTGGACCCGCAAACTCCCAGCTGAGGTGTAGCTATTAGACCTGGGAAGAGACACAGAGTGTTAGGGAGGAATGCAATGGTCTTTGTCTCAGCATGCCAGCAAACAAAGTCTCCTCAGGTTTTATTTCCATTTCTGTAATCAAGAGTGTTGAGGAGGATTTAGAAGTGGCCATGGAGACCACTTGTGTCTCTCATAGAATCATAGAATCACAGAATCACAGAATCATAGAATCATTGAATCACTGAATCATAGAATCATTATGGATTGGAAGGGACCTAGTCCGATCCCCCTGCCACAGCAGGATCACCCAGACCAAGTCATCGAGCGTTCAGTACAATGTGGGAGAAAGGACACGAAGATTTAGAGAAGAGTGAGATGAGGATGACGGAGGGTGACGGAGCACTGGAACAGGCTGCCCAGGGAGGTTGTGGAGTCTCCCTCACTGGACATATTCAAGACCCGACTGGACGGGTTCCTGTGTGACTTGGTTTAGGTGATCCTGCTGTTGCAGGCAGATTGGACTAGATGATCTTTCGAGGTCCCTTCCGATCAGTAATGATTCTATGATTCTATGATTCTAAGAGGGAAATACGGAACAGGCGATCCAGAATGCCAGGACAAAGTGGTGGTGCAGTCCATAGCAGAGGAATGAAGGAAGGAAGGAAGCTTGATTTTGACCACTCTGAGATAATGTCTTGGACTGCCCAAGCTTCCACCAAAGATGCGCTCTAGAGTCTTAATGTGACTGAAGGGACAAACTCTCCCCACCAGAACTCTTATGAAAGCTCTCACTGGTTCTGTGTTTGAGAAGTACAGTGCCGAAGCTCAGGATTACTGGAAGAGTAAAAGAGAACCTGCAGGTTAGAGGCTGAAGTGAAAGGACCATCAGAGAACAGCAAGGGGAAAAGCTCTGCAAACAGCAGAACAATAGTCAGGGCAGAGGAGTATCAGAGGCAAAGACATCCACAAGCTGGCAAAGACTGAGATCCTAAGGCACTTCTGCCAGGAAGCTTTCAGGCTGAGTCCAGGGGCAACTTCATCAAAGGCAGTGAAATCTGCAGTCAGTCAGTGAGTGGAACGGCAGAGGGAGAAGCGTTTGGCAGCAGCTGGGGGGGGCAAGGATGGTTGGATTTTTTAAGGGGTTAATAAAAGCTCAAGAACTGAGCTCTGACTTGTATGCAAGGGGATCTTACGATGGTGAAAAAAGGATTCAAGGTTTCAGGAACTGATTGTGCAGATGAGGGAGGGAGAGAGCAGGTCATTCATGTCAAGAGGAAACTAAATAAAGCTGAACATGGGCTGTTGGGAAACCATGGCACTTTCCTCACCATTCACTGTCCTGCCTTTGCAGGGAGCAGACCCTGCAGAAGCATTTCAACTGTATGAACAGACACACTCAGTAGTAAGAATTTAGGTTTTTCCTGGCCAGAAACCTGAATTCTTTGTTGGGAAGGTCAAAGTGTCCAGGATGCGTGTGTCCACTGTATGCCTGCAGTGAGAAAGCTTTGAGCTCCTCCACGACCAGTAATGGCAGCTGCCTTGCTGATGCCTTCGCCGAGCACGGCTGAGAAAAGACAAGGCACATACTTCTTACATTGAAATACGTCTGTCGGAGCAGCTGGGATGCACCTGGCAGTGAACATAGGGAGACGACTAAACCTGCTACTTCTAGGCTTTTCTGAAGCAGAAAATGCTGAGACTAGAGTCTGGTTAAGCTGCAATCTACCGAACTGACGAAGGTCAGAGAGAACTGCTCAGCTCCTGTGGAAGAAGCATTCTGCCAGACAGCTGCTCCTGTGGCCTCTAACAGTCACATCGGCCAACCTGATGCGCACAGCAGAGTCAGCATCAAACTTAACCAGATCACTGGAGGCTTTGGCTACTCCAGCAGTGAAGAGCTCCTGCAAGAGAGACAGGCTCCCTGGGAAACTACACTGGTGCTTAAATATATTCACTGAAATATTTTCTCTCCTATATCTAGTCAGAACAGACACTTTTCCAGGTAATTACCAGACATCTCCATCCTCTGGGTACCTCACCATAGGTCCAGGCAGGCTGCTGTTAGTTGCCCCAAAGTAGTCCTTTCTTTGCAAACTCAGGTGTCTCAGCTTCTCCCCACAGGTCATGTGCTTCAGTCCCCTGACCACCGAGGTGGTCTCCACTTGACCAAGTGGATATTGATAAATATCCTCTTGTATGGAGGGGCAAAGACAATATTTCCTTATTGTATGCTGAACAGTTGAGGATCTGTCCTGATTTCCACAACCCGTCAGAGATTACAAGAGAAGGGCCTCACGCTTACACCAGCACTTCCCACTGCACCCTCAGAGGCAGCCCAGCAGCCCCATGGACTTCTGTGAGTCAAGACTTCTCAAAGGGTTGATGACTCAACCTTCCCTCTCTTTCTTGGACCTTGACTGGGGGCACAAAACCTGGTAGGTCACCTCAGTTCAGATCAAAGCAAAGAAGGTGTAGAGCATCTCAATCCTGTCTATGTCTACACTGCTCGCCACACGCAGCTGCAGGCCCACAGTTTCCTTGTTTTTGTTTTACTGTGAAAGCAGAGAAGATCCTCTCCCTGTAGTCCCTCACATCCTTTGCTGTTTTCAACTCAAGCTGAGCTTGAGTTTTGCAACACCACCCGTGTGCGTGCCTGTAGATTTTTCTGTATTCCTCATTTTTACCTTGTCTTGACTTTCATCCACCATGTGCCTCATCTTTTGGGCATTAAAGAGCAGTCATGGGCTCCCTGCTTGTCCAAGATGGTCTTCTGATATTTCTACTTGTACTCTCATGTCAGTACAGGTCACTCCTGTGCTTGCAGGAGGTTGTCCTTGAAGACCTGTCTGCTCTTCTGGGCTCTGTCAGCCTCACAATTGCCTCCTGCTGCATCCAGCTTAGCCAAAGACCTCTGGCAGATGATGTTGTTCACTACATCTGTTGGCATTTTGCAGGTTGGTTTGTCTATTTTTGCAAATAAAAAAGTCGTTTCGGTCAGGGGAAAGACCAAAAGATGAGGAAGGAGCTTCAGAGAAGTCAAAACACCTTTGACTGATAAACTCAAAGTAAATGCTCCACAAAGCAGAAGGGGTCTTTGTTCTGCTTCGTGTTGTAAAGACATCGCTCGTGTTTTCTTATTCTCCCTTCGGCTGAGGGAAGCAGAACGTTTAGGACTGGCACGAGGCAGGTGCTTTCATTTGGTCATTATCCCCCTTGGACAGGTTTGTTTGCTTGATAATTTCAAGCTGACTTGAATTCTGAGACTCTGAGATCAGGCTGCTTTGCCTGTGGTTTAGCTTTGCCTTTCACTGCTTTCTGAGAATCTGGAAATGTGCTTCTGACAGAGAGAGACATTGTCTCCAGATCGTAGAACTGCATAACCCTCTGGGGAGTTCAAACTGCCAGCCAAACTCCCATTCCAAAGCCTGTAAATGTCACTCCTCGGGCAGTGAAGCAGGGTGAAGGAAGAAGTGCTAAATAGGATGGGGAGCTGCCTTAATTACCCAACCCTTTTTCTTTTCTCCAGAAGATATTTAATGCAGGAACACTTGATTGTTTTCTAACTTGTGACACTGGCCCTCGAGTCTGGTGCTTTGTTCAGACGGACGGAAGCAAGAGGCGACTGTTGGCTAAGCAGCACCGATGTGACCGCACAAATGCCAAAAGGTTGGCCCACCTGCACCGATAAGTTCCAAGGAATCTAGAACTAAATATGCCTTGAGGCAGTGACTTCATCTGAAAAACCCACCAGGCTGAAGCGTGCTAGGGCACGGCTGCTGGATATGGGCTGGCAGTAAGGGTTTCTCCACCAGCATTGACGGGATTCGGTTACCTTCAGTGAAGTATGGGTCTTCTGAAGACAACAACTATTCCTGTCCTGCTGGCTTCAGAGGCATTAAAAGGGGCAGCAGTGGGATAGGGGACAGGGGTAAGGGGCAAGGGGCAGGGTTCAGACAGGCTTTGCTTTAAGTCAGAGAGAGTTTGAACACCGCGCGGATATGAAGTCATTGCTGGGGAGTGATGCAAAGGGGCAGCCCTCAGGCTGAGCAAGGGAGAGTGACCCAGGCTGAGGGGCTGAGAGGCAAGAGAAACAAATCACCGAGGTGGTGCAGGCACAGTGCTTCAGCAGGGTGTGAGCGCTCACAGAGTTACCCACTGCCTGCAACAAGGGACATCTATGAGACAAGGTCACTCTGTGGATCAGCATTTACAGTCTTCCCCGTGTGCAACTGGTACTACGAGGTTTGCACAGCACACAAAACCAGTGACCTGGTGTTTCCAACTTGGAGCTGCTGTACACACAAACTTCTTTCTAAAACAGCCCTCACATATCCCCCCAGATATCCTGGCTTTGCTTTGTTTCCATGGGTCAATATTTGTTGTATATTTTTGCGACTGTGCTTCATCACCAAACAGAAACACCCCCCAAAACCAGCATTCTGGTGTTTCTTAGAACCACAGAACCGTTTAGGTTGAAAAAGATCTTCGAGTGCAGCCATTAAGCCAATGGTACCAAGGCCACCACTAAACCTTGTCCCTAAGCTCTGCACCTACTCAAATTTTAAACACATTCAGGGCTCTTGATTCAACTCTCTCCCTAGGCAGCCTGTTCCAAAGCCTGCCAACCTTTCTGATACAGAAGTTTTCCTAAAGACTAACCTCAACTTCCCTTGGTTCAACTGTTCTTTGTGTGGGGAAGAGAAAGAGAAAGGTGTCCAGAGGACCGTATGGAGCAGCGATGGGCTCCCGCGGAAGCGGAGCTGGCTGCACTCCTGTTGTGTGATCCATTGGAACAGCTTTCAGCTATTTGTAACTCTGTTGAACTGGGGTAATTCTTGTCGACTTTTTTCAGTGTTATACTAGGAAAAACCGGTCTTATATCATGGAGTGGTGTGAAGTCCAGGAACCTCTAGATGAAGTGATACTGGGGCCACAACTCTTGGACACACACCAGCAACCCCTTCACTCGCATTTTGCAGTCATCTGGAAAGTGATGCAGATGATGCCTTAACGGTGCCCTACCTTTTGAGCATTATTCCTCCACAAGAGCTATGACAGTGGGGCTGTGGCTGGATAGCTGAGCTCTCTGAAACCGGTCGTTAGCCACAGCTTTCCTCCAACCTCATAACCCGAGAGGAATTCAACCTTTTCATCCAGCCCCACATGGAATTTGGAGGTCAACAGAATATGTTCTGCATTGGAAGAAAAGATCTAATTTTGTCATGGCTTCAGTGCAGCAGTTCCCCCTCTGCATCAGCACAGCTCTGCAGTCATGCAGACTCAGACAAAAGACACCACGCTGTAGTTATGGGGCTCTGGATTCGTGTCAGTGATGACCTTCAGAAGACCAGTCTCAGAAAGAGGCTCAGGTTGAAATTCTGGTTGGTAGAATAATTCCATGTCTGTTCTCTTGAAGTGCTGAGAATTAAAGTTGACACATGGATGAAATCAGGGGAAAGGACAAAGGCTGGCCAGATGCCTCCTACCATAGTCAAGGGTTGGCCTCTGTGTTTGCCACCAAGAAGAACATTTCGCTCCACTGCTGGCTGCAAGCCGTTAATCATTGAGCAGTGGGGACATGTGCCATAGCAGACCTTGGTGTGAGAGATGGCCTCCTCTGTGGTAAGAAGGCCAGGAAGGAAAGGCAAATGTCATGAGAAGCTCTTGTAGGTCCTTAACAGCCCTGAGAGACCACACCTGGTGCCCTGGTCAGAAGCAGGTGGAAGTGTGGTTGTACCTTGTGCTGTTTTCCTGTTGTTGGAAGGCCCCCTCACTCTCTCTCTAGCAAATGGAGCTTGTCCTGACAGCAGGATGAATTGGACCAGGCTGGGGAGTTGAACTGTTCATCTCTTGGGTATTTTCACGCGTCTGTTGGGTATTTTCTGTGGTGGTCTTTGCGTGGCTATGGTGGGACACGGGCTGTGGTTGGTTGTTTTCTGCTGCAGTGAGCAGGTCTCTTGCTTTGTGTACTTCCTCCGTTGCTGGCTGATGTGTCACTTTTTGTGCCCCGTAGAGACACATGACAAAGTCTTTGGCTTTTGCTGATCGCTGCGTCCCTTTTGTTAGGTTATGCAGCTGGCGAAATGTCTCTGAGACTTGAAAACTTTTAACGTGCTTGAGATGGGCCGTACTGACCATCTGACCAAGGGTTCCCAAGGAAAGAGAGAAACAAACACTCTTCTGTTCCGCGGGCTGTCTCTCAGCAGACTTATCAGAAGATGTGGAATGTTTCCTAAGAGCCTATATTCGAGGAAGAAAACACTTCTGCCGCAAAAGAGTCCGTGGTGGTTTGGCTGTGGCTGGGGGCCAAGTGACCACCAAATTTGCTCTATCACTCCCTCTTCTTGGAAGGAGAAGTGAGAGGGAAGTGTTATGAGAGGCTAGCAGGTAAAGGCACCAACGCTTACTGAAGCAGAAGGCCAAAGCCATGCGCAAAGGCAAATAAAGAGCCTTCTCTACTTCCCACTAGCAGATGATGTCTCTCTGCTGTTCTGGGAAGCAGGGCCCTCTACACGTAGCATTTGCTCTGGAGGATAAATGTCATCAACAAATGTCTCTCACTCTTCTTTCTTTCCCCATGCTTTTTTATCTTGGTTGATGTAATTGCTCTCTACAACTACCTGAAGGGAGGTTGTGGTGACATGGATGTTGGCCTCTTCTCCCTAGTGACTAGCCATAGGACAAGATGAAATTAAGGCAGAGGAGGTTCAGATTGGACCTTAGAAAACCTTCTGCACAGACAGAATGGTGGGGCATTGGAACAGGCTGCCCAGGGAGGTGGTGGAAGCCTCATTCCTGGAGGTGTTCAAAAAGCAGCTAGACGTGGTGTTCCAGGAAATGGCGTAATGGTTAAGCATTGTAGGGTGGATGGCTGGACTTGATGGTATTGATCTTTTCCAGTCTTGATGATTTTATGTGGTATAGAACATCCATTTGGTCAGCTTGGGTTAGCTGGCCCAGCCCATTCCTCAGCTCCCCTCAGCTAGGGAGAATATTAGGAAATGGGGAAAAAAAATCTCACAGCCTAGGTGCTGTGTGAACACAGTGGCCAAAACACTGGTGTATTATCAACACCCCTCCGGCTACCCACACAAACACAGCACTGTGAGGGGTGTCATGGGGAGGGTCAGCTCCATCCCAGCTAAATCAAATACAGGGGTGTCATGGGGAGGGTCAGCTCCATCCCAGCTAAATCAAATACAGTGCCATAACACTTGCTTGAACTAAAAGGGCTGTGGGGAAATGGAGTCAACATCAGCATTTAAAAAATCACCAGTGCTTTGGGTTTTTGTTTATCCCTTCCTTCAGGAGGGAAAAATAATGTTCAAGTCAAGCCAACACAACTTTAACTATGACTTCTGTATCTTCAGGTATTAAGAACCTGAAGAGTCAGAGTGATTCAGCATTCCCAGAGGAAGAAGAGGGTGTTAATGAAAGGGAAGAGGAGTGGGGCCATTAAATCAGCAAAGAGCTGCCTGGAGCCCCGTCACGAGGAATAACTGGACTGCACAGCCGTGGGTGTGTCAGACCATTCGCCACTGCTTGTGTCTTCGCGCCGCAGCGCTCGGCGTGTCAGCAGCGCTGGGGCTCCCTGGGGAGCACCCTTGGCTGGGTTTTACAGCCACCTGCAAATGTGTTCTGTGGTCCTTACACCCCAAGATAAGTGTTATTCTGAAGTAGTTTCTCTTTCGTTTTCTATGACTTAGAAATGTAATTTGCAAACGTGCCAGCAATCTGACAGTACTGCCAGAGCTTAACTCCTGTGTGCGAGCCTGTTGTGAATAAAACTGACCTGAAAGCTACAAAATAAATCCCATGCTCATTTAGACACGGTTGCACATTGTGCAGAGGGTTTGTCTGGTGTGCAGAGAAGTACTGGTGTCACACACATCCTTTCGGTCCAGATCTTTCAGCTTTTGCTGGTGACGTTGCAGTGACTTGGAGAGAAGCGCAGCAAGCAGAGGTGCCTCCAAGCTCAGAGAAGGACGCGGAGATGCTCTTAACTGTGTTCCCTGGGCTTTATGCAGTGCTTAACGGCCTCTTTGCTCTGAGGCTGCCCAGTCACATCAGCCAGAATAATTTTTCCTTGTGCAAGTACTTTGTAAACTGGAGGCACTCGAAGTTTTGGTTTTGAAGTCCGAGGGAACACATGAGTGTGCGAGACCCATGAGCAGTGTCCCCAGGATGATGTGAACTGTGGGAAATGCTGGCGTTCGTCACCTGTAGCAAGCACAGGGTGCAGCCTGCTTTCAGAAAGAGGTCCAGGCTACTCTGGCACGGCTCGGCCAGTAAATGGCTGCACACAAAGTCTTTGGTTAGCCAGCGGCTGTCTGAGCCCTGGCTTTGTGGCTGGAGCTCGGCGTGCTTCGCATCAACATCTTCATTTGTCAGGCAGCGCCAGCTAGGTCATAAAATGAAAAGGTGGTGATGGAAAACCACACTTCTTTGAAGCTGCACCCGACAGATCGTTTCCTTTTTTAACAGTAGCCAATCTTAAAATGAATTCATTCACTTCCGCATTAACTGCTTGCCTCTGGTACAAAGTTTTAGACACTGTTTAAATTTCAGCTGCTTTAAGTCTCTTCTAAAGGACTGAGCTAGCAAAAATAAATGAGGTGTTGAAAGCACAGAGCCTTTTGTGAACACCTTGCTTGGGGATTTCATGGTCAGTGTGAGGGCTTCCATGAAGACCTGCTGAGGACAGGATCTGCTAAAATGTTTCTTCGTGTTTGGGAGGCTTCTTTTCACCCTCCAGATGTCCTTTTTGTTCCATTTTCTCTCTTCACAAACTGTTTTGCTCAAAGTTAAGACGGGAATGGTAGCAAGAAGAGCGAGGCTCTGGTCACAGCTTTGCTTTCGCACAGCGCCGGACTCTTCCATAGTTGCTCGTTGCCACGTTACTCCCAGCTGTAAAGCGGTCACTGATGTTTAACCTCACGCTATCTATCTGTGTGGCTAGAAAATAAACTGGTTTTAATATTAATGGCTTTTTGCTGGTTCTTAGTACCCACATGCACCAGGTGAGGAGTGTCTACGACTCCTGGAAGAATACCCGTTATTTATAATGCCTGACACTGACTCCCAGCATTTCAACGGCAACACAAAACACTTAACGAGAGCTTGGTCAAGCAACTTCTAAACAACTTGAAGATGATTGTCCTTTATAAATAACGGGGAAAAAAATCACTTAGTTTGAACTGGATCTGAGGGTTTCCAGGACACCTGCCGCAACAAGAGGACAACTCTGTTTTAGTCAAGATCTGAATGAAGCACCAAGGTCCAAGAAGACCCTCAGGTAGCCACGCCAGCATCTCTCGATCCAGGTTCAGTAGTAGCCCCATCTCTTAAGTATTCCAGCTGTGTGTTACCTTTAAAGCCTGTTTCTTTCTTTCTTGACTCAAGGTTGTGCAAGCGGCACATCTGACTACAGGAACAGACAACTCCTTTCTGGCAAAAAGACAGGATGTGTAGGAGAGATTTTGCTATGGATCCACGCCGACATAATTTCCTGGGGCAACTCATCCGAAGGACAAAGTCACAATGCACATTTTTTTGACACAGCAGCCATTTTTTACTAAGAAAGATAAGCAAACCCTGCTTGACCTTGGTCTTCCATCTGTGAAGCAAAAAGTAAGTGGAGTTTACAAGGGAAGAATCAGTAAAATAACAGATCCCAAGAAAAAACGCCATGAAGCAATGCTGGAACACTCCATATCTGGGTGTGGGGAGCACAGCTGAGTAAGCTGACTGCTCTTCCTCAATCTTCTTTCTAAGTCCTCTCTGGGTTTCAGCACAGCTCCTGGCATGCAAAATTAGCCACCTCAGACATGGAGCCTCTCACGCTTTGGCATGTCATTTGAAGCCCTGTCTGCCTCACGGCACAGTGAGCTCCACACGGGTACCTTTGAACAATGTAGGTAGATCTCTCCGTGGGAGTCAGTGGTCAGTCATTGTTGCCCAACACGTTTATGTCACCAGAAGCATGGATTAAAACCGAGAAGAAACCCACTGAAGTCAACTGTTGATTTAGTGCAAATGAATCAACAGGGAGCTGAGAAAGCTGACAAAAAGTTGGTGAAGAGCAGGTGTCTCAGAGAAAATGCCAGTATGGAAACACCTTGAAGGAGAGTTGCAGTGATGTGTTCCCTGTCGGAGCTGCCTCCGCTCACAACACCTGCTCCTGCTGGGGAGTCTCACGGGTTGGGGGTGTGCACAGTTCTAAGAGATGAGATGCATTAGTCCATTTTCCACTAACAGGCTGGTGAAAAAAGCAAGCAGGAAAAAAGCCCTAATCAAGCAAGTAATGAAGATAGCTCTTTCTTAATGAGCGGCTCTGACGCCCCCCTCCAAGTTCTTCAATCTACTGCCTTTCCACGCTGTCGTGGTATGTTTGCTGTCGTTAGTGCTTTCAAGATACTGAAGGAAATGTCACTTGCAGAGCTGAAGGGAAGCTGTCTCCTCAGACTGATCTCAGTCTTTTCCCAGTGTCCCTTAACTCATTAGTGTACAGTGATTTAAAGGTGTTCTGTGACTGCATTTTGCAGCCTTGTTTCTTCTTCTTCTTGTGCTATACTTGTTACTCCATGGTGGGTCCTTTGCTTCAGAAAGGTTTATTTAGATCTCGTGCTAAGTTGTTTGGAAGGATTCCACGGTCTGACTTACAGGATGGTATGTGTTGTCTATTCCCCAGGCGCAAAACCCAGACAACACTTTCGCAGGCAAAAAGTCCTGTCTAAACAATGATTTCTACTGAGTTTCTACTGAATTCAGAGGAGTTTTGATGAGATTGGCCACAGGTTTTGGCCAACAGCACCCTTTTTGCTTTAGGGGAATGTGATGCAGAGGGGAGAGGCAGCTGCTGTTTTCTTGCTGTCAGCCAAGTTCCTAATTTCTTCCATCGGTTTCTGTTGTTTGCCATCAGCACCGCTGACCTCTTCAAAGGCTTCTGCAAGGTCTTCTACTGATGTCGTTATTTAACCCCACCAGTGTAAACTGAACATACTGGTTCTGTACAGCTGATGTTATTGAACGAGGACTATCACACCCACACTACTGTCCTAATTCGGAGGTGGGGACCAGGTAGGAGTCCTGCCTGGGCCAGGAACAATCATGGTGCCCAGGGTCCAGGCCAGTCAGTAAAGAAGGGACTTCCAATCTGCTGGTACTTCTAACAGACTGCAATACCAGGAGCCAGATAACACCAGGAGCCAGATCAGTGGTAGCTTTCGCTCTTTAAGAAAGGTATTTATTTTACCCCACAAAGCAAACTGTTGAGCAGCTGTCTGAGCTCTCTCCATAGCTGGTCTGGGCAAGCATCAGTGATTGGCAAGGGAGCTATGTGGGGCTCCTGCAGGCTGCAGAGCTGCTTTTCTATGAGCCTGGCAGCTGGCACCGTACAATGATGTCCCTGACTCAGAGCTGGGTTCCCCCTCTCATTTTCTTTCTCTTGCAGACTGAGACAAAAGGTTTTTCATGCGGGACCCTACTCCTGCAGTGCATAAGGCACCATCTATCCCCTATCCCTGGGGCTATGATGTAAGGGCATATTTAAAACTCCCTTTCTTCCCCTCCTATGTCATCTACGCTGGTGGTTAAGCCCACAGCTATGCTATCTTCCTTTTAGTTTCTCTTTTCTCTAGCAGCTCTGTGAAAGGGCGAGCTGCAGTGAGTATCTGAGCTGTTCTGTGCTTCCTGACGTGCAAGTACACTTGACCTTTTCATGCAGAGCATTGCACTTGGCAACAAAGTGGATGCAAACGCCTCCTAAGCCTTGCTGTGTTCTCTCCTTCGTGCTCCAGTTCAGACAGGAACATTCTGGACAAACCTCAGGCAGATATCTGTGCACCCTCTGCTAAACCTGAGGCCACCTGGTAACACGTACTAATCTCATCAGGGCAGAGCTTCAGTGTCTGTATTTCTGCTCTAAGGTTGTCTGGGTGTTTTGTTTCGTAAAGAGCCTGGGTTTGGTGGGGTAAGGGAAACACTTTCTACTGCTGCTCCGCCAAACGCAGAGCCCTGCATTTTGTGATGATGCATTTGCTTAGCGTATACTGACCCTTAGTGGTCAACTGAGATTTGAACTGCTACTGCCATTGTTTTTCCTAAAATCCGCGTTTCTCTGTGGCCCAAGTGCTCTGAAAACGGCAGGAATATCTGCCGTGCATCAGGACAGGCTGCCCCTGCGAAGAGCCCGTGCTGGCCTCCGCGGCTGTACCAGCAGGTTAAACGAATGGCGCCAGGTATTAGGGGTGATCCTGAAGGGAGGGCTGTGGGAAGCAGGAGTGTCAAAAGGTTATTCCAAAGAACAGAACAAAACCGTTGGCCTTGGGAAGCAATACTCTCCATGTCACGAGAAACAAATCAGAACTGGGTCTCTGGCACTAATGCACACACCAAGCTAGCTGTGGAATGAGTATTAATTAGCTCTCCAAAATAGCTTCTTTCTGAAAAGCAGCTGAGGTGTCATATTGGTCCTTATTAATCAAAGCAGTGGGAAAATATGAACTCTGCAAAAAGTAAATGGCTTGCAGATGGCTACGTGCATCTTTAATAACGGCACAAGAACACAAGTTACAGCTCCAAAGGCCAGAAAGCCTTTCTGCATCCCCTCCTTTCCAGAGAGGGGTATTTGTAGTTTTCAAGACACTGAGTGAAGTGTGCTGGTTTCTTATTACATCTTCCCTGCAGCATAAATCCTGCTGATGTGCTCCCCTAATCAGGCTAATTATATCACCATATGTTGCTCTCATCTTTCTTTTCCTTCCTAATGGGACATAGATTGTCTTTTGAACATGTCATTTGTTTACTACATTTATCAAGGGTTTTAAGATTATGTGGGATTTTAATTGCTTTTTTAAACATTCAGCAGATTGCATATTAAAAACAGACATGAAGGTCAATTATAAATAATATTTAAATTCCTCGTGCCATTTTTATTCTCCAATTTGCTGGAGATATCACCTGGGCAGCCCTGTTCCTGTACCTGTCATTTATTTGAAAACACAAGCATGTTCCCTGGAACTACTCTGGCTGTAGCTATAGCTGTGCCCTACCCCAGTCCAACCTTGTGACTGACAGAACAGGGCTCCTCCTCACACAGGAACGCTCAAATGCAGATGTGCTGTACTTCACATCCCAATGCTCGACACAAGTACGCTGCCACTCATGCCACCCGTGAATTGCTGGGGTGCCACAAACATAAAGGTTAACGTTCACTTCTGACTGGTGAGCAAACACACAGTTCTTTCTCAAAGGAGAGAGGTCTCACAGAAAAGGAAGCACAACTTCAAGAAAAGTATTGAAGACGCCTTGAAGTGGAGTAGTGCTTTATGTGGAGACACTGGATCCTCGGGGTACCTTTCACTTCAAAAAACAATCCGTAAGCCCGCCGAATACAAAAAAAGCCAGACACAAACAATTACGACCCGATCATCAATTTAACTCCTGACATGAGGACCGCAGCTCTCTTGGCTTTCATGCATTTGTATCGAAGGTGAATTTGACCCTTTGCCTCCTTAAACTCGAAAGAAAAGGTTTGTATCAGGCTTTTATACAAATACATAGCAAATACTTTCATGTTATGTGATGTTTGCTCACGGTATTATGATACAAATCACAGGTTGTGACTCGAATTGAAGTTCTTGTTGCAGGTTCAGGAGTGACGCTTGTAAGTGCATCAGCACTAGGCTCTATGCAATGATGAGGGAGTTCCATAGACAAGAAGTCTTAGTGGTGCTCCAGCTCAAAGCCCAGTGTGGACCCACCGTTCTGATGCTGACCGCCTTATTTATATATAATATCCCATTACTTCAGGTTTATAAAATGCAGGACATTGCAAATACATCAATCTATCAGCTTACAAGTTCATTTTTATGTACTGTATCAGAAAGGCATATTTAATTAAGATATCCAACTAATGAAAAGTTCTACAACAGCTTCCCACAACAGAGCTATAGGCAAAGGACTTGCTTAAGCACAAGGAATGTGTTTTGCAATAAAGTCTCATCCAAAACTGTTATAATCCATGGTTGTAAAAGAAATTTTCCACATTTATAATTTTTCTAGTTATGACTTGCTTCTTTATTCCCACATGACTACTTAGACACTCATAGTTTAATAAAACTTGCCCTGGGAATGGAAAAGGGGTCTCTGGAGACCCATTAAATAATTAAACAACCAGGAAAGTAAAATTATCCCAGGCAAATGGCCTAAATGACAACAGTATGTTTGACACAGGACACTATTTTCCTCCTAGCAATAAATGCCATTTCTACTAATGTCTTCATATCCGTTTTCAAGGACGTGATTTCTCAAAGAAAGATTTACAAGTGGTTGCACTGCTCTCTCAAACAAACCTTTGCCTGCTGAACTACTCTAAATTTAAACCTCTTAAGTTGCTGTTGAAGAACATTAGTGCTGTTTTCTGTGTCGTCTGTTACACATACACATTTTTAGACACCATTGGGGATCGATCTTGGTTTGTTCGTTAATTTGAAGTTATTCTGGTCATAGTAGTAGTTAGTTGGACTTCTGCACCCATGACACAGAAGGCGGCCTTTTGCACGTGTAACTAGGATAGCATCTGGGAAACAGAAACTGCAAGGAATGGGATTTAAAGTAGGTGCTGGATTTTATGTCCACCGTGTACCCTGTTAGGGTTTGATACATGTCGAGGTCAATGGGAGTCTTTCCATTCATCTCCAGTCTGAGAAAGAAGGGGCCCTGTTCATTCCTTGTCCCACTGAACTAGGATGACTAAACTTGCACCATTCCATGGAGGTGCCTCTGGAAGTCATACCCTTCCTGAAGAATTGTTGCTGACGTGAACAGTCACAGGGATTTCCTCAATACCAACTCAAGGTGTGGCTTTTTGGGGAGTAAAAAAGTGTTCTGTTGGTTGTGGTTTTCATTATGTGAGGGCTGACTTAGCAGTAAAATCTAAGGTGGCAAGATTGGCCTAAAGAGACTGTTCTCCAAGGTGCTATAAGGGTGGGAGCGTGCTGATATGGCAAACAGTTATGGAAATCCTGTGGACTCAAAAGTGGGTGGAAGGGTTGGAAACAACAATTGATGCTCCATTCCTTTTTTTAAGACAACCATTCGAAATGAGCAAATGTACTTCAGGAAAGCAAGCCTGTAACTAACACTCAGGAGCTTCACGATCCTTGCCCTCAAATCAGATTTATTCAGGAATATCATTATAGGAAATACAGACAAATACAGCAGAATAAAAACACACGTTTGCAGATTGCCTTATTGAAAATTAAATAAAAAAAATACTGGATAGATCATAACCCATAACAGTATTACAGCTGTCAGATATCTTAAGATAAAAATACAAAAAGGTCTTGAGGGCTAGTATATAGGTACGGCTCCTCAGTGTGCTAGGACAGGGGTACATGCCCGGAATGCTGTGTGGGAGATGCACATACAAACACTGTTTCTCATGGCCCCATGCAGCGTTTTGGTAGCGCCACCTTACACATTTCAGAGAGGAACTACTGTTCAGGGAGGGGCCCTCTCAAGAAGCTTTTCTGCCATCTGAACACAAATTTCACCCAGGGTCAAAGCTGTAACTAGTACACGTTGGCTTTATCGGTCTTCTTTGCCACAGATCTCTTCTCATCCAAACAACACGATAAGCTTTGGGCCATGTCCAGGTAAAACCTTGCTAAGAATAGAGGAAGAAAGTAAGGGAAGCAGCAGTAAGGGAAGTCATTATAGAAAAACTAAGGACTCTTCTTGTACTTCAGCAACATCTAGTACAGTGACTGTAACTGAATACAAATGAGAAAATAGGAATATTTATACACAAATCACATTTCTACACTAATGAACAAGTTCTGCAGGCAATGAGTGCCTCTTGCGAGATTAGGAACTCCTCCTGGTTCCTGCAGTGGGAGATCTTGGTGCCAGCGGTGATAACAGAACCCTGAGAGCCCCCTTGGATGCTCCAAGTACTCTGCAGAATCTGGCAAAATTTCTGCTTGTATTTTCAAGAGAAAATTCTTGCAGAGTATATAAATCATGACACAATAGAAAAACATAAAAAAGTTAAGTTCAACTATGGCAAAATTCTGAAATTGAAAATACAATAAAAACATTAAATTCTCCATAACTGCAGTCTCAGTGAATCATAAATTACAACGTTGAAGAACACTCTGTAACAGACAAGTACCTAACTCGCCCAGTAGTTAGAGAGATCAGGCACCCTTTGTTTCTTCTCAGATTTGGAGGGAACTGCAGATGCTCAGCATGTCAGAAATAAGGTTTCAAGCTCTCAGACCATAAACAAGAGTAATTTCCACACGTGGCAGTTTACAATTTAAAAAAGAAGTCTGCTTGACATTGTGTTTCTTCTCTTGTCATAATTGCAATAGGAAGCCATAAGATGGTTTGCACTGTATGATAAAGAGGGGAAAAACAAGAGTCCAGCATTCTCAAACTAGATGCAAAGGTGCATGGAGTGGCCCAGGCTACTAATGATGTGCTCAGACACAAGCAGAGAATATATAAACTCTTAACTCTCAGCAAAAAATATCAATCACATTGTAACTTGTATGGTACAATTTCATTCGTTACCACTTCGTTCGTTAACTGCACTGTACAGAAAGGTGTCCATGCTAAATACAAGCCCTGGACTAGATACGCAAAGCAACTGAAATGCACTTTTTACACCCTATGTGCACAAACATCTCTTAAGTTAAAACTATGCACACTACTTATGCATAGCACGTGTATGGCTTACAAATTCAATGTCAGGGATTCCACCATTTGGCACGCCCTTACCACAGAGCTCAGAGCTTGCACTGTTCCCAGCTCAGTTGTGATCACTTCTCTATCTGAAAAGAGACAGTCAACAAGTACAGACAGATGTGTAGGGGTTCCTCAGCCTGCAGTGAGTACTGTACGATTCTTCCTTCAAGCAGGACAAAGTGTGCCCTTGTTGAGGTGGAATCTGATGCCTGTTTAGCCCTAGTTAGATCCCTGAAGCAGCAGGTGAGGCAGCACATAGATCTCATCCATCAGCCTCTGTGTATAAGGGACTGCCACTGTCTCCACAAGTCCTCTACAGCATGGACCATGGTTGGTCATAAAGACTTTCTGATCAGTGAGGTAATAACCACAGGGTCCAAAAGGAGAACCGGGAGTGTGGCAGCCCAAAGGTTTACAACACAAAGGTGAGCGTGGAAGCTTCCTGGCAGGTTCCAGCAGAGACAAATGAGGTTGGTGGCAGCTGCATGGGACAGCCAGGCAAGCCAGAAGGGGTCACATGCAGCCTGAGGAAGCAGAGTTGAAAATGGAGTCTCTTTCTGGACACAAGGTCTGGAGGGCTCAATCTGAGTCTTCTTACGTAGTTAACTGCTTGTGGGCTCTACTTTCGCTGCCTGTCAGAGAAGGATTATCTTATGGTTTTTTCTAATGAGGATTTGGCAAGATGCACCTTTGGTCACCTTTGCATTTAAGACAAATCATGATATAAGGGCTCAGTGTTGCCTTCCTGTCCTGTCAGAAAGGCAACACATTTTGCAGAAGTGAAGCCATTTGCGTGTACTGCTGTTGCTGTCTCTTCCCCCTGCAGAGCAATAAGCACCAGCTTCATGGTAGGGCTGACACCATTGCTGATGTCTTCCAAAATACTATAGAACTGAGAGTTTTAACACGAATAATACTGGAAGCTATTTGTTTAATATTTAGGGAGGTATCTAGGATGCTGATTTGTTAAACACCAGTTCTCCACGTGTGGCAGCCACTGGAGTGGGAAAGACTCCCCATCCATACAGGCTGGTCAGTGTAACTCTCCAACCTCCCTGTGCAGTCTGTGTGTTTTCATTTCCAGACATTTTAAGGAAGCTAACAGGTAGCTGGTTGCATGAACAAGTGTGACAACGTTTTGTGTTGACTCTTCGTTCCCGTTGGATGCCAGCAGCAGTGACGTGTCGACACATAACAGCAATCTTGGTCAGATGACAAGCAGTCTCGCAGTTAACTGGAAATGCCTGGTGTCGGCGATGCCATAAACCACGTCCCCATTTGGCTGAAAACATTATTTTGGCTAGTTTAAGAAAGCAGAAAGCCACAACAAATACAACTGAAATCTCTGAAGTTGTTAAGCGCCTTGAGTTACCGCTCAGTGTCCTATGTTTTACATGTTCGATCGTTTTGTCCAATCACTCTTCACAGAAACAGGAAGATCCAAGCACAAGTTAACAGATCTGAGAGCACGGGGTAGGAACGAGTATTTTTCTTTTCTCCTGCAACAGAGTTCAAACAGAAATTCATAAACAACAGATGTTTAGTATTGCTGCTGCCAGTATTTAATGTACACATCAATGTACACGTGTTTTATTGCGTCATCGGTTAGTCCGACGTGAAGGATTCAGAGCTGGAAAGGTATTGCTCTTCCCTTCTTGATGCTGAGTGGCTTTTGCGAGGACACAGAACACAAGGTGTACATGTCCTCACGTCAGCATTGTGCAATAGAACCACAAACAGAACAAAGAGGCTAATAATAGCACTAAGTGAATCTTCAAGGTGTAAGAGTTTCCCCATTATACAGTTACCTGTCCTGCCTGAAATGCCGGAAGCTTCTAAGAAATAGCGCATCTAGTTCTGTATCAGTGCTTCTTTCTGCTCAGTGGCTTTTACTACGTCTTCTGTCTTCTTACAATGTTTAGGCTCACCTGGAAGGTAAATAAATGCGATTGGAAACCTGTGAGAGGAAGTCAAGAGAAGCTACATGGTGCTGGACAGACAGGAAATTTTTCCTCCTCACGTTTTAAGGTTATAATGAGGTCTCAGCCACTGCTTTCTTTAATTGCTTTCTCACCAGAGTAAGCACAGGACTGAATTCACTCATCATCACGGTTTATCCATAAGGTAATGGATAAATGAAAGCATCAGATTACAGCATGAAACAAAAATGTGAAGTTATTCACATGAGCGTTAATGAAGTGGTTATGATGTTAGTTTATTTCATGTTCCAATTCACTCAAAGTCAAGATTTACTCTCTGCAGAGAAGTGCCATTTAAATCCTCTTTGACGTAGGCTGCTGAACCGGGAGTAAGCTTCTCTCAGATTATGAAAGATGCCAGTGTCAAGTTCCAGGAACTCAATTAATTCCATCAGATAGCAGCAACGACACCAAGTGACATGAGCAGCTTTCAAACTAAATGATACAACAATCATAACATTAAGCTGTTGCTTAAACTGTTCCTCTAGTAACTTTAAACAAGTACATCTGAGGAAATGACAAACTGGGACAGTAGGCATGGGGAGAACACAACAACCTCACAGTGTTATTCACTAACGATACAGGAACTTCCCAGTATGAAGCAGCTGATTGAAGGATTCCCCCACCAGTGATCAATAATGATGAACTGAAAAAGCGCAGAAGTTTCAAAAGTGGAGAAAGTGAGCTGGAAGAAGCACAGAAGTTACAGAAATAAAAATACAGGCACAGAGAGATTTTTGAGAGCAGGAGAACAAAGGTACAAGCAGCTGAAGGGGAGAGTGGATGATGTGACCTGAAAGGAAAACAAAGTTGGCAAGTTGTCGAGGCTGACAGTTTAGAAACTAGAACGGGAAGAGAGAAAAGGAAGGTAAATGAGACTTAAAATGAAGAAAGAAGAAAATTAATAGCCCTAAAATTACCACAGCTTCACTGTAGATGAGCAGTAATTACTACTGATGTCACCCTTCTTTCATTGCCATGGTTGGTGGCAGAGTGCTGCCCACTCTGCATGCAATGCAGCCACCAGCAGATGGGCCCATATCGCCCCAAGCAACATTTTTCACCGTTCTACTTATTTTACATAAATTTAGTGGAATGCAGCCAACATTCTCAAAGGCTTTTAAAGACTCAAAATTTTACTAACATGAATTAGAACACTAATGTCTCCAGATCTTGCAGCCTGTATTTGAGTTTGGAGCAACAATTCTACTATTATCCATAAAACAAAAAAAGGGGGTGGAGGGAGGTAAAGTCTATTGACCTAAATACTTACATTTTATACTTGAGGTAGAGGGGTTAGAAAAGTTTTAGGTGTGAGATTAGGAGTGAAGGCATTAAGACAAAAACTTGTACATAAGGATTTCATAAAAATTAATCTTTAACTTCTAAAATATACCTAACTTTAATCCTTCCAATGCAAACGTGTTTTATGCAATGAATTCTGCCCTATCACACAGTCACAGAACCATTAGGGATTGGAAGAGACCTCGAAAGATCACCTAGTCCAATCCCCCTGCCACAGCAGGATCACCTAGACCAAGTCGCACAGGAACACTTCCAGGCAGGTATTCGTGGTGGGTTCTAGACCACAATTAAAAATAAAGAAAAAGAAAACAAAGCAGTGAGGTCTCACTGAGATCTCAGATAGAAATTGCCAGACAATGGATAGCTTAAGGACAATGGAACAGGGTTTATTAACTCTATAACTGTATACAGAAAAGAAGAAAGGTTTAAGCAAGTTAGTGCACGCAAACTAGAAATTCTGTCACAAATGCCACTACATATTCTGAGAAAATCACAGTGGTAGATCACTATCGTATTGGTGCTTGGGTTTTTTTTATATTAGAGAGCTGGGGAAAGAATACGTCAGTCAAGCAGAGACGGGTACCACCACCCTCTCTATTCTTCCTGTGTCACCACTGTCATCTGCAGACACCAGAACCCTCAGCTGTCCAGACTGGCAAACTCTTCAATACTTTTTAAGCAGCTCTCTCCACCAAAAAGCTGATTAAGCAGGCCTGATTCCTCAGCACCTGAACTGCACCCCTCGATGCAGGAGACATGTTTTCAAACAGGACCCAGTCTGTGTCTTCTATGCCCAAGGTTTAAGGATTCTTGAGTCCTTCTGATTTCTTCAGCTAAGCCTGAAGGAATTCCCAGATGCGTCTCTTAACATTCCTTCTCTCCCCAATACTCGAGCATCCCCAGCTTTTCTCAGTGGCAGAAATGACAAACAGCCTCTCTTCCCACTGATCAGTGCTCTAAGATGGTGGCTGATCAGCCACATGGCCCTGGCCACGTGTGGAGCCCAAAATGGAGACTGATTGCATGGCTGTCTCCCTCCTTCTCCTGACAGAAGGCTACAGGGAAAAGAGGAGAATTGCTCAGCTCACCAGAAGTTGTTGGATGTTGCTCTGAGTGGGGGAAATCAGCACTAGTTCTTGCTTCTCCAGTTGATGGTGCCAGTCAGTACTGGGATTGGGTTGGGTCAGAGCCAGTGCTGCCGCTGCCGAGACAGGGTCAGAGCCATGGGGCCGTGTGGAGGGTAGCAGGGATGCTGCTCCCCACCCTGCCATGGATGGGAGCGCAACAGGCCTGCCGTGCCCCCTCCATCCCATCTCCAATAGGGGAAGTGGGACTGGGGGCAGCAGAGCTGCGGAAAGCTGCGGCTTACCATCTTACCCCCCTACCCTGGAAGTGTTGCGGGGGTATGTGCCGGAGCCGAAGCCCAGCTCCAGGCAAAAAGCCCCCAGTAAAAAGATGGTGAAGCTAGGATGGTCAGCCCCTTTTATCTTGTCAACTAGCCCACCTCCCCTCAGGGAACAATTGTCTTAAAGTCAGATGCACATTTTTTCCTCATGAAAGCACACATCTGAAAATTTGGGTAATTTTCAAACCACAACATTTACAAACATCCCCAGTGAATGCGACTCCACAACCCCCCTGGATAGCCCCTTCCAGTGCTCTGTCACCCTCACTGGGAAGAAGTTACTTCTCATAGTGATGTGGAACCTCCTATTTCCAGCTAACACCACATTGCCCCTTGTTGTATCACTAGATGACATTGAGAAGACCCTTGCTCCGTCCTCCTGACACCCACCCTTCAAATATTTATAGACATTAATGAGGTCACCCCTCAGTCTCCTTTTCTCCAAGCTAAAGAGACCCAGCTCCCACAGCCTCTCCTCATAAGGAAGGTGGTCTACTCCATTCATCATCCTTGTGGCTCTGTGCTGGACTCTCTCCAGCAGTTCCATGTCTTTCTTGAACTGAGGGGCACAGAACTGGGCACAAGATTCCAGATGCAGTCAAACTAGGGCAGAGTAGAGAGTGAGGAGAACCTCTCTTGGTCTGCTAACCACCCTGCTTCTGATCCACCCCAGGATGTTGTTGACCTTCATGGCCACAAGGGTACACTGCTGGCTCATGGTTATCCTGCTGTCCACCAGGACTCCCAGGTCCCTTTCCCCTAAACTACTCTCCAATAGGTCAGTCCCCACCCTGTACTGGCACCTGGGGCTGTTCTTGCCCAGATGTAAGACTCTGCACTTACCCTTGTTATACTTCATTACATTTCTCCCTGTCCAGCTCTCCAGCCTGTCATAGAATCATAGAATCATAGAATCATAAGGGATTGGAAGGGACCTCGAAAGATCACCTAGTCCAATCCGCCAGCAACAGCAGGATCACCCAGACCAAGTCACACAGGGACACATCCAGGCGGGTCTTGAATATCTCCAGTGAGGGAGACTCCACAACCCCCCTGGGCAGCCCGTTCCAGTGCTCCGTCACCCTCACCGTGAAGAAGTTCCTTCTCAGGTTGAGGTGGAACCTCCTATGTTCCAGCTTACAACCATTGCCCCTCGTCCTATCACTACATGACACTGAGAACAGCCCAGCTCCATCCTCCTGACACCCACTCCTCACATATTTGTAGACATTAATGAGATCACCCCTCAGTCTCCTCTTCTCCAAGCTCAAGAGACCCAGCTCCCTTAGCCTCTCCTCGTAAGGGAGGTGCTCCACTTCCTTCATCGTCCTTGTTGC
>VXBP01006622.1:58922-126773 GCA_013400115.1 Rhinopomastus cyanomelas | reverse complement strand
TGCCTCTAGTTTTACTTTTACTTGCTATATATTTGAAGAAGCTTTTTTTGTTGCCTTTGACCTCTCTTGCAAGGTTTAATTCCAAGGAGGCCTTGGCTTTTCTAGTTGCATCCCTACATTCCCTCACCAGAGCCTTATAATCACCGCAAGTGACCACCCCCTCCTTCCATGACCTATAGGCTTGCTTCTTCCTCTTCAGTTTGCCTAGTAGTTCCCTGGTTAACCACACGGGTCTTTTGGCCCCCTTCCTCGACTTATTCCTTGTTGGGATACTCATTTCTTGTGCTTCAAGAAAGCAGTCTTTGAATGTTTGCCAGCTGTCCTGAGCTCCCTTGCCTGCCAGGACCCTGTCCCATGGGATGTCCCCTAGCAATTGCTTGAGAAGGCCAAAGTTGGCCCTCCTGAAGTCCAGAGTAGTGGTTCTGGTAGCTATTCTGTCCCTGCCACGGGAGACTCTGAACTCCACCATCTCGTGGTCGTGTCCAGGTTTTGCTGAACAGCAACACAGTCTGCTGAGGTGTCAGTCACTCCTCTCAGTTTTGTGTCATCAGCAAACTTGCTGTCAGTGAACTCTAATCCCTCATCCATGTCATTAATGAATAGATTGAATAGTACTGGTCCCAGTACACTAGTACTGCGTGAAATGCTTTATTGATGTCAAGACAGACCACATCCACTGCATTGACATCATCCATCCACCTGGTTATGCCATCATCAAAGGCTATCAGGTTGGTCAACCATGACTTCTCTTTGGTGAAGCCGTGCTGACTGTCCCTAATGACCCTTTTGTTCTGGCTGTGCCTGGAGACAGCAGCAAGGATAAATTGTTCCATCACCCTTCCTGGAATGGAGGTGAAGTTGACCAGTCTATAGTTACCTGAGTCTTCCTTCTTGTCCTTTTTGAACATTGGAGTGACATTTGCTATCCTCCAGTCCCCAGGCACCTCTCCTGATCCCCATGACTTAGCAAGGATGATGGAGAGTGGCCTAGCAATGACTCCTACCCTTAGCACTCCCGGGTGCATCCCATCAGGTCCCATGCATTTATGTCCATCCAGTTTACTCAATTGATCCCTAACCCAGTTCTCATTAACCAGGGCAAAATCCTCTTCTGTCTCAACTTTCTCTGGGGGCTCAGCAGTCTGGGGCTTGATATCAGGACAGCCCCCAGAAGTACAGACAGAGGCAAAGAAGGTGTTCAATATCTCTGCTTTCTCTGTATCCTCTGTCTTCAGGGCACCCACCTCATTCAGCAGGGGGCCTGCATTGCCTCTAGTTTTAGCTTTACCTGCTATGTATGTGAAGAAGCCCATTCTGTTGCCCTTGACCTCTCTTGCAAGGTTTAATTCCAAAGAGGCCTTAGCTTTCCTAATTGCATCTCTGCATCCCCTGACTAGAGCCTTATAATCATTCCAAGTGTCCATCCCCTTCTTCCATGACCTATAGACTTTCCTGTTCTTCTTGACTGCTAAAGGGTGTTACGTGATAATCCCTGTCCTTCTCACAACACGTGAAAAGCACAACCTCTCTTAGCACAATCATTCCCCCTCCATCCCCATGCCCTGCACACACCTTTAGTAGAAGGATGCTGATTTACTATTGCTCTGCACAAAGAGTGTACACAGGGAACTCTAACAAATCAGGCACACAGCAATCTGTGCCTGCTTTGCATGGATGCAAAGGTTCCGAGTACCACAGGGCCACTGCACTCAGTGGTCACTAGAATTTGCATGGCACAGGTGACCACTTTTAGCCATAAATCAATGTTGATGTGGATCTGTCCACTCTGTTTAACCTAGTTATCTTCTGAATGCTCTCAGTTTCTGACTGCTGGGAATGCTGAATGCTCTGTGCTACTCGATGTGACTGGGTAGTCCTCTACAGTCACATGAAGTCAAGTCACTGATAATGTGTTTTATCACAGATTTATTATCTCCTTTACACTTCTATATTAAGGATTAATGTGGCCATCATCATGAGCAAAGTTAGAAGTGTGCCAATTAGCATTCATAAATCATTAAAACACAGAGTTGTTTAATTAAACATAAGCCCTTTTTAAAATTAATGTTGTAATTAATAAATCACTTGGGAGTAAAGGAAAATCATCACTTAAAGATAATCACCTTTTAATAGTTTTACTTAATCTTGTAACATTCAATTAAGTGAACGAGAGATGATAGAAAAGCCATAGGTATTGTGGAGAAAGATGACATGCAGTCTCATCTGGAGGTCCTGTAACTGTGACCATTCTGGTCCTCCCTTGCACTGGGCAGTAGACAGGGCAGAGCTACTCCTGTGAATAAAGTGCAGTAGTCTACAAACACTGCACCTAGAAAGAGATGTGATACCACAAGGCGAAAAGAGACCTGCTCTCTTTTTCTAATGGTGAACACCCTCGTCATAGTACGTCCAACATTCATTAGGGTTGGAAGGGACCTCGAAAGATCATCTAGTGTAATCCCCCTGCCACAGCAGGATCACCTAGACCAAATTGCACAGGAACATGTCCAGGTTGGTCTTAAACGTCTCCAGAGAAGGAGACTCCACAACCTCCCTGGGCAGCCTGTTCCAATGCTCCATCACCCTCACCAGCATTCTAGGAAGTTCCTGGAGTGCACTGATGACAACCTTCTCCTCCAAATGGTAGAGAAACCAACCAGAAAGGGAGTTTTGCTAGACCTTGCACTCACCAACACAGATGGCCTGGTGAGTCCTGTAAAACTTACTGGGACACCAGGCTGCAGTGAAAATGACACTGTAGATTCAAGATTGTTAACTCATTTCTGTAACAAGCTTTAGAAATTTGCTTGTTCTGGACTCCAAAGCTTCTGAGACTTGGACGGGTACTCTTTTTCTACAGACTTCAGTGCAGCTCTTAAAAGGAAGTGGCTACAAGAATTAAGAAATACAGATATGCAACCTGAAGCAAATCTGAAATTGACAGAATTTAAAAATCTGTGGAGTTAAAACAATTGCTAAATATTAGTCTTTTTATGCTGGCAATTACATCTGTAATTACCATTCAGTGGTGATAAAATTTTAAAGTCACACTCAGTCAAATGAGCTTGAGGAAAATTATCTTGTCCACTTGGAAGGAATTTGTTCCAGGCAACTCTGAAGAGTGACTGGTAGTTGTCACTGAGACTGGGAAGCCTCAAGTACAAATTCCTCTATGATGATATCATAACTTTCATTAAGATACCAAACTCTTTGTCTTGGTATGAAGTCACTCATCTGGTAGGTGTCCGAGTGTACGCTGACTTTCTTTGCTCCACTCAGCTTCAGTCCCTGTGAAACCCACTGCTAAAAAGATACTGGATTCTTATGGTACTTGTGGAATATGCTGTATGTGCTCCCTTCCAAATCACAAACCACCTAACAGAACTCAGGTGCAAGTTACGATGTTGGAATTACCCTGGAGCAGCACTGACACTTAACACTACTTTTTCTGTGACTTATTATCTCATGTGTGTGAGATAGTAAAGCACTTTGACAGAAGATTCTTCTTTTTTTTTTTTAATTACATTTTTACCTCTATGTTTTCATCCTCACCAAGAACTAAGTCATTTGAGCAATCTGTAATGCAGAGTGCTGCTGGATGTTACAGACCCTCTGTGATTTCCAGGCTTGTCCTGCCTCCGTTCTTACTGGAAAACAAAATTCCAGAAAAGGGTGACAAAAGCCCAACACCAGGACATCACGGGAAGGAAGTTAACATTTCTAGAAGACGTGTGCTCACATCAGCCATTTTAAAGAGAAGAGACCAGCAATAACCAGAAATCTTGCAGAAAGCACTGATCCTGGCACTCCCAAGAAAGTTTAAAGACTCAGAGTAAATCCAATGATTTTTTCAACCAACCCGACATTTTCAAACCCAAGAACACACTGCAGTCACCCACAGAGTTATCCAGACTGTGATTCCTTCCACTTTCAACTACTCACACAAATTTCTTCAGAGACTTACAAGTACATAGGACTATTGTGGACCACGTAATCCAGTGGCACTCGATGTCACAGCATTTCTTCACATAGGAAATGTGATCTAAGGCTGAATGAGCTACCAAGGATTTTATCAAAAGGTTTACTTACAAACAACCTGTGAGTTTATGGTTTCCTAAGGTGGCTATCTCCACCTGTTACTTTTGCTGTTTATCTGTACTCCCTGAAGCTTGAATGCTGGGACTTTCAGGACTTTCAGGAGAAGGAGACATGCTGCTCCAAGCCAACTACAGAGAAAAGGTGGTTTATTGCACCTAGTTTGCCTTGTGCAGAGGCAGGCCAGCTCTCCAGGGGATCATAGGATCATAGGATGTTAGGGGTTGGAAGGGACCCAAGAGATCATCGAGTCCAACCCCCCTGCCGGAGCAGGACAAAACTATCTAACACAGATCACAGAGGAACACATCCAGGCGGGCCTTGAAAGTCCCCAGAGAAGGAGACTCCACTCCAGGGGTACATACAACAGAATCATTAGGGATTGGAAGGGACCTCGAAAGATCATCTAGTCCAATCCCCCTGCAACAGCAGGATCACCAAGACCAAGTCACACAGGAACACATCCAGGCGGGTCTTGAACATCTTCAGGGAAGGAGAATCCAGAACTCCCCTGGGCAGCCTGTTCCAGTGCTCTGTCACCCTCACTATGAAGAAGTTCCTTGAATAGGACTGGTCCAAGTACCAACCCTTGGGGCACTCCACTAGATACAGGCCTGCAACTAAACTCTGTCCCATTCACCACAACACTCTGGCTTCTATCTTGCAGTCAGTTCACCATCCATCTCACTACCCAATCATCTAGACCACACTGCCTCAGTTTGGCTGGGAGGGTTATGGTTGCACTGCGTAGCACACAGGAAATCTCCGGTAGGTGAGGAGACAAGAAGGTAAATGGTCTGAGGAATTCAATACATTCTACCCAGTGTCATTAGGATAGAATGTTCTGTTACAACAAGTTCCATGTTTAGGTTCAGTTTTCATTCCTCACTCACATTTAGTTTTCATTCTGGCACATTTGACACCTGGCTGGCTCAGTGGGTAGAGCATGGGACTCTGAATTCCTGGGGTCATGGGTTCAAGCCCCATGTAGAACATCTTGAGACTGTACTGTGGGCTTACCCTGCTCCAGCAGGGGGGGTTGGACTTAGATGATCTTTTGAGGTCCCTTCCAACCTCTAACATTCTGTGACACGTAGTGTCAATACAAAACGTTCCTTGCTACTCTTAACTCACCCACCGTGTATTCTCAGACTCTTAATATTAGCTCAAAACCAGCTTAGGACCTGAAGCTTTCAGCACCACAATTAAAATGACTGTCACTGGTCCTAGATGAGATTCCTCTAGCCCCCTACATTAATTTTTCTTAAACCAGTCGGTTAGGGTAGATTTCATGTAGTCAACTGTCAGCTGGTTGCTGAGTCTGTCACACACATCCTCTCACTGCCCGCCCTCCTACGGACTGCTAAACCACATTAACGTGCTGTCAGATCATCACTCGCAGATCTTCACTTTTCAGCAGCTGTTACTCTCCTCTTATTAGTGAGTCTGCAGAGAAAATCTTTCAGACAAAGTGGAACCAGACCCTGTGGCTATTGTCACTGGAAGCATGCAGCACTGAAAGTGCCTGAGGGGGCCTACAGGTGCCATGCACTAGTCTTTCAGAAGACACACTTGTTATTCAAAGCAGCTGCGCACAGGAGAAGAATATTAAAAACGGAACCCTAACTCTGTTCCAAAGAAACAGTGGACAGCAAAGACTTGGCATTTTTTCACACTTTTACCATCAAAATTAAGCATGGGACAGTCCCAGAGCCTCACTCAGCCTCACATATTTCACATCAGGATGTGGTCAGTCATCCCAGATACGCAGCTTCAAGCTGAGCAGCACAGCGTGCTGCCAAAAGATGCTGAGGTCAGGGCTTGTGAGCGATCACTTTCTACACAAATATTTCAGCCTTCAGTTAGGTCCTGCAACAGTTCAGAAGAGTTATGTAAATATGATATGGGAACAACAGGTAACACTGCTGTTGTATTTCCCCACAGAACAGTGTTAGCACAGTCTGGTGAAGAACCTGAACGGCACCGGAACCCTTGATCTGTGTGCTGCATTCCCTCACATTATACAACCCAAGGTGTCTGTCCCAAGCTGTGCCTCTTCTTGCTCAACTGTGAAGATAATGATGCTGATACATCCCTGTAACTCCATTTGCAACAATGTCTAGTGAACAGATGATGAGCACCATTGCTAGTCCAAACAACTTTAGTCTGTTAAGAGATCCTGGGCTTGCCAACAACTGACCAACTTGATTAGTAAACCTTGAGAACATTTTCATAGAACAAAACAACCATGAAGGAATAAGTATTGCAGGGATAAGGAACAAACATTGTGTTTTTAAAATATTCAATCAATGTGAGGGTGACAGAGCACTGGAACAGGCTGCCCAGGGAGGTTGTGGAGTTTCCTGCTCTGGAGATGTTTAAGACCCGCCTGGATGTGTTCCTGTGCAACTTGGTCTGGGTGATCCTGCTGTGGCAGGGGGATTGGACTGGATGACCTTTCGAGGTCCCTTCCAATCCCTAATGATTCTATGAACGAGTTACAATTTCTCTATGCTGCAAGAGCTGCCTAATGCAGGATCTTACACAATACTTAAATCTTTCCCCAGTTCTGTGGCTCTTGCAGCTTTCTCAGTAGGACAGTAACTTGCAGACCTCAAAATCCACTTAGCAAATGTTTTCTACAAGGGAAGTGCCTCTCAGACTCATCTGAGCTTCTTTATTGTCCATTTGCTGCACTTCAGACAATTGCAAACAGCAGCAGCCATCAGTGCTATGTGCTGAAAAATACTGTTTAACAGTGTGTTGAGTTGAACAAAGACAGATTAGCTGGTGATTAGGGGGTTGGAATATTAATTAAACATCAAGGCTTTCAAATTAGAATCCCAGATGTTTGATCATTATGGTAATTTCCTGTTAAGGACATTCCCTGAAAGGCCTGAGAAACATTCCTGTAATTCTCCAGCGGTGAAAGGTTGAGGACCCTCAGGCTATGGAGCACTGAGCTTCTCTGCATCTATTACACAAGACAAGGCCTGTTTAGCAAAATAGAGCCATCTTATTTAGCCAGCCTTCTGTTAGAGATGCTCTCAAACAGCTGACTAAGTAGATAAACACCTTCCTTACCAACACAGGCCTTTCCAAAAGGAGGCACTCTGCTCCATGCCCAAGATGCTTGCTCTAAATCAAGTCTCAGCAACAACTACCTTGTCAGGGAGGGGTAACACCAGCATCTCTGGGAAAGCTGCCCTGTCTACAACACTGTTAGTTAGACAACTGTCTCAGCATAGGAGTCAGATCATCTTTAGCCCTTGCTGGGGGAGCCCTTGCTCCAGCTGAACTGTCTCCCCACCAGTGCTTCACACATCCTCAGGAAATTGCATTTACTGCTGCTAGCTTCCTTCCTGCATGACTTGTGCATCTGTATCACTGCATTTTATAGAGACCGCTTCTGAGCCTGTGAACTGATCTTGGAACAATGTCTACTGTTTGTGGAGCCCACTGACAAGAACTCTCTTAAGGACTTTGTGTCACAGTCAGCCTAGGAAATGCTTTTGGAAATCTACACCAACAGCCAGCCTGCTTACTACCATGGCCACAATGTCCTCACACCAGGGACCCAGTTACCACACTAAGCTCTTTACAGCTTGTCATAAATTATCCAGGCAGCAACATGATAACAATAACAACAGTCCCTTCACCTGGCAGTGTTTTACCCCTGATATTTCTTCCCTTGGCACGTGCTACTACCAATACATGAATAAAGCACAACTTCATACACACGCCCAGAGCTACCTAGAGGTTTTTCATCAAGCAGTAGCGTCAGAGAAGACAACATAAGAGTCAGACAGGACGTAACAAATTACCTGAGGTTCAGGGTCTGAGGTTATTCACTTAGAAGCCTAACCAAAATTGAGCGCGATCTGACAGGGATTTCACGTGGAAAAGTATGTCAGTACTTTTCATTCTTTACTAGATGTTAATTTTGCACAATCTGATTAAGGACTTTCAGCCTTTTCAGTGTGCAGCTTCAGAGCAGATGTACTGCTGGTCTGCACCGGTTGTGGAAGATCCCTTCTCCCATTATGGCATAAGGAACCTATGTGCTCCCTTCAGACAGAGTTCTATCTCTACAGAACTATGCTCAGTGAAAACCCCTTTAGTGATCATATATGGAGAAAGTGCTCACACATTCAATTCCAAATGAAAAGAAAATACATTAACTTTCACAAAATCCATACAAACCCTGCACCTTCTCGCCCACACCAGCTGTTATTAAAAAATTATTATCTGTGCACTAACAAAATGTAAATCTGCACAATAAAGTATTTGCATTATTTACAAGGTTCCTCTACATTCTAATCAGGCACCTTGAAGACCTTCCTGCCATGGTACAGCCAGTTGGAGGTGTTGCTGCAAGTCACCTGTTTATGGGCATGATTTTAGCTAAAATTTGCAAGGTTTTGCAAGAGAAATTCAACCACTATCACACAGAGCCATGATTATTCATCAAGTTCCAGCCTCATTACCCACTGTTTCCACTTACTCATCAGTTCATAGAATCATAGAATCATTAGGATTGGAAGGGACCTTGAAAGATCATCTAGTCCAATCCCCCTGACACAGCAGGATCACCTAAACCAAGTCACACAGGAACACATCCAGGTGGGTCTTCAATGTCTCCAGTGAAGGAGACTCCACAACCTCCCTGGGCAGCCTGTTCCAGTGCTCCGTCACCCTCACTGGGAAGAAGTTCCTTCTCATATTGATGTGGACCCTCCTATGTTCCAGCTTACACCCATTGGCCCTCGTCCTATCACCAGATGACACTGAGAAGAGCCTGGCTCCATCCTCCTGACACCCGCCCTCATGTTCTCTTCATGTACATTCTAGTGTAATATCCTAAATGGCTAACTTCATTAGTCTACTTAATGGAAGAATATGGACAATCATGATCTCAACAAAGTCCATGAAGATTTAGAGCTCTGATTTTCACCATAGAAAGCATGACCTTGCTGGCAGGAAAGGGATCTTGCTGGCTTGCGTGTTAATATTGACTGCGCAGAGAAACGATCTTTTACTCAAAAGAATTCTTAAATCTCTTGCTATGAGAAACGTGTTTCCCACGACTGACAGCAGTCCAGTAAAACTACACTAAATGCATCGATAATCTACAGAGAACTACAAACCATTGGCAATGAAGGGGAAACAACCTCTTTAGTAGCGCTGTGCACATCCAAAACGATACAACAAATTCAATGCACCGAAATCAAACTGGGTAGACACATGTAAGTGGAAATGGCAAAATTCAAGGCAGCAAGTTCTCCTGTTTTCATATCGAAGGGCTTTGCATGTAAATATAGCCCTGGGCTGAATGATCTCTGCAGTCCTGTCGCTACCTGACATCCTAAAAAGTCCCTCCCCAGCCTTTTTGTAGGCCACAAGAAGGTCACCTCGGAGCCTCCTCTTCTCCAGACTCAACAGCCCCAACTCTCTCAGTCTGGCCTCACAGGAGAGCTGCTCCAGCCCTCTGATCATCCTTGTGGCCCTCCTCTGCACTCGCTCCAGCATGTCCACATCCTTCTTGTCATAAGGGCTTCAGATCTGGATGCAGTCCTCCAGGTGGGGTCTCACCAGAGCAGAGTAGAGGGGCAGAATCGCCTCCCTCGACCTGCTGGCCACACTTCTGATGCAGCCCAGGATCCAGTTTGCCTTCTGGGATGCAAGTCACACTGCCAGCTCATGTTGAGCTTCTCGTCCATAAGCACCCCCAAGTCCCTCTCCTCAGGGCTACTCTGCAGCCAGTCACTGCCCAGCCTGTATTTGTGCCTAGGATTGCCTCGACCCAGATGCAGGACCTTACACTTGGTCTTGTTGAACCCCACGAGGTCGGCTTGTGCCCACCTCTCCAGCCTGTCCAGGTCCCTCTGGATGGCATCCTTACCCTCCAGCATGTCTGCTGCACCACACAGGTTATCCTAATAAGAATGTTAATTCACAATTTAGCACTCAATTAGAATTTAGCACTGCTCAGCAGTGTTTTCCTGACAGGGATCTGCTGGAGAGGGTCCAGCGGAGGGCTACAAGGATGATTAGGGGACAGGAGGGCATGGCTTATGAGGAGAGGCTGAGGGACTTGGGGCTTTTTAGTCTGGAGAAGAGAACACTTAAGGGAGATTTGATCAATGTTTATAAGTACCTGAAGGCTGGCCAGGAGGGGGGGGACAGGCTCTTTTCACTTGCTCCCTGTGATAGGACAAGGAGCAATGGGTGTAAGTTGCAGCAGAGGAGGTTCTGCCTCAACACAAAGAGGAACTTCTTTACTGTGAGGGTCACAGAGCACTGGAACAGACTTCCCAGGGAGGTCATGGAGTCTCCTTCTCTGGGGACTTTCAAGGCCCGCCTGGATGTGTTCCTCTGTGATCTGTGTTAGATAGTTTTGTCCTGCTCCGGCAGGGGGGTTGGACTCGATGATCTCTTGGGTCCCTTCCAACCCCTACCATCCTATGATCCTATGATCTCTGAGCACTAAGGTGCCTCTTTTGAGGATGGTATGAAAGACAAAGCTAGCACTGGGTTCCAGGATCCCGCTCCCTCTAGTCAGTATGAGGTCATGTACAACAGGAGCAGTCCCCGCAGCGACATGCTAATTGATATTCCAGGTGCTCACTCAGAAACACCACAGACTGCAGACAAAACATCTTCCATCATGGCAGTCACTTAGCTTGGTTAAAGGTTGTACGGAGATCAGCTCTTCAGCGATGAACACAAGTAATTTCACAGAGATAACTGCAATTCCAGAGAGTTTTCAAGCATGGTGTTTGAACTCAGCTGCTTAATGCAGGTTTGGCTTTATCAATTATTAACCAGCACACGAAGAGTCAGCTGTGGCCATGTTTGGGTCTAATATGTGCTGTGATTACACTGGGTCACTTAAATAACTGCCCACCCATAGTCTCAGGAAGGCTGCAGTGCTGAATTTTGTCCCACACACAGGAACAAATAGCATTTCTAGTAGCAAAGCATGACTTCTACAGTTTGCAAGAAATGAGACAGCATGCACACTACTCTGAACTGTTGATTTTGGCATTTAAAGCAGATGTCAGTATCAGCCATGATTAGTGTAGGAATGCACAGTTCTAAACCAGACCTGCAAAGTGAGCAGCACAGAGCCTTGTTTTACAGGCTAGAATATTTCCTCTTATGCCCTGAGCACATACTCCTCTTTATACCTCCTGTGAGAGCAAAACAGGACCATCTAAACAAACATTAAGACATTAGGAATATGAATGCAAGACAAACGTGTTTTTATACGTGAAGGAAATTAAAAAATGAAGGTAGACTTCTTAAGGGGTAACTTCTAGAAACATTCCATGTTAGTACATCATACCTTCTAATGCTAATTCTTTCCATCTTTCTTTGTTTGCTTGGATGATCTTCATCAAGTTGTCCTTAAAGCTCTTTAGATCTACAGTTGCTGGAGAGTTTTCTACGTGGGTTCCATCACCTGTACTTTTAAAACCCAGTCGTCTTTGTGCATCGGCACTGCTTAGCGTTCCCAAACTATTGTGGCTGCAGGTGGAAAAAAACACTACATTTTGAATGCAGTCACGTAATTGTAATGAGACAAAACCACTCAGCTTGAATCAAATTCCTTAGGACCTACATGCAGTAGACAACTTCAAAGTCGTTTTCACCCAAGAAACCTTAAGACATTTCTTCAGCTTAGGAAGCTCTAACCCAGGACTGATTGTTACTAACCTTTTCCCAGGGTATTCTTGAAAAAAATGTGACAGCTGAAAAGAAATGATTTCTAAGTGGGTTCATGCAAGAGTGTTTATGTAGCCTGAGCTCTGTGGTAACAGGTTGGACTTGATGATCTATGAGGTCTCTTCCGATCTTGGTAATACTGTGAATACTGTGATTTTGGAGCAACTTCTTAGCTGTATTTTTGAACAGTGAATGCCACCTTTAGAGCTCACAGAAAAGATATCCAAGAACTGTTTGTTGACATTTCAAAAAAGCAAGACACAAAAGTACACGACAGGTAAGTAAGTTTAGCTTCACCTGAAAATTCTTTTCAGGGCACATGCCTTCAAGTGTACTCCAAACAGGTTTTAACACAGTGGCTTTAAGATCCGCTTAGGAGCTAAAGTACCCTTACATGAAAGGTCATGTAAAAGCTAAAAGTATGACTTGCATGTGAACAAGCACATACAGTAAAGGTGGGAAACAGAGATTAACAATCAGACCTCTTTCTGTCCTTGTAGGGTAATCGTGTCATAATAGATTTTCTTTACTTGATTATACAGCATCGCTTATCACATTGGTAGTAAAGACATGCTACAAAGGGTTTTCTATTAATGAGAAAACAGCTGCAGTGACAAGTGCACAAGAAGAGTTTAGGAGCTAAAGTATGAGCTCCACTGAATGAGGTGGATAAAACAGTAGATAGAGTAGATAAAACAGGTTATAAATCTAATGTTTTCCAGGCATCACAGTGAGTGTCACGCCATGTATTCATGACATTCACCCAGCAACTTGTGTGCAGCTCCACTGGCTCAGACATAGCTGCACCATGCTATAGGCTGTCCACTCTCTTCATAAGCATAGCTCTTGATTCCATACTTAAAGAACACCCCTTTATCCTTCACCTCACATGAGGAAGATTTGCTGGATCACTAGTCTTTACTCATCTAACACTCAGTTATGACCACCAACTGAAAATGCAGCTGGAGCCACTAACCATTTGCAGCTGCTAATCGCACAGTGGTGAAAACGTGAGCAGGTAAATTGGTTATCAGCAATGCCTCAGTTTAGCCCTGTTCCCCTAAAGACCAAGAATGCTGTCATAAATGCCTGCTTCTAGTAACTTCTACCCAATTCTGATAAACAAAACACTTGTAAACTCATGATCAAATAAGAGATAGTGTTATCATTTTGCTGTCTAACTAATGTACAATCTGCCCTACAAAGCTATCATATTAGGAGCCTCTGTAAAAGCTCAGACTGCAGTTTTAAAATGAAAAACATGGTAGCAGAGGCAACACTTGTAAAAGCAGCACCTGATTATCAAACAGTGCGTTCAGAGTGGCGTCATTCAGACAACATTGTCATAGCTAGTTTGTCTTATAGACAACTTCCATCACGATGCAAAAATCAAGAGCTTGATGAGCACCCTCAACTCCATGCACCTAACTTTTGCTGTATTTAAATCTCTCAAGTGGAATCAATTTTGTCCTAAGTGTACACATAAATAATATTAACATAGAAAGGTGAAGAAAGAAAGTGATCTACAGCAAAGGGAAAAACAAGTAAAAAACCTGGAACCACTTTCATCACTTCCACTTCCAATTGTTTCTCAAACAGGAAAGAATTACTATTGGAACTGTCAAGATTCTACTGCAGGTAGAGCTAGGAACCTCAACACTCTATTGAAAAAGTTGGAGTTAAAAGAAAACAAACGAATTAGCTGTGCCACAGAAAATGAACTTTAGCTTTTGAGTGTGTGTATGCCGCTTGCTCCTTTGTGCCTGTGAAAAGGACAAAGGGTGTCCAGCGGAGGGAGGAACAGCATGCTGCAGCTACAGCAGGGCACCACACGGTGGCGCCAGCGCACAGCCAATCACGCCGCGCGTTCCGCTTCAAAAGGTGCCGCCAGCGGCGCCGCGTTGGGTTGTTACTTCCCGTTCGTTCGGTAACTACCAGCGCGTTCGTACCCGAGCGTCCCACAGGCAGGACTTTCCGCTTTTGACGCTTCCTCTATAAGAGGCATAACAATTTTTTCCATTGAGTCCGTAAGCAGAGAAAACGTTGGTTCTACAATGAAATCAATGAAACCTGGAGAGGTAAAGGAGAGAAAATCAGATTTTACTTTTCCACATCTCTCAAATCTGAAAAGAAGGACTTGATATCACGCAGACACATAGTACATACCAGATACTAGTACAACCTTGATGAAAAAAGCACAACCAAAAGCCAAAAATACCTGAAGCTGTACAGGTATGGTGAGAAATTAACAATTATAGCTTCTAATTCCTTTTTATCATCAATTTTATGCACTGTAGAATGCATGTACAATTTGAAATTAGTAATAATTACTGAGTAGAAGGAAGATACTGAGCCAGAGGACTAAAAGCCATAGTTTCTTTTACCATTCAGAGCTTCTTGCCAATGAGTTAATATTTCAAACTGCTGTTTATTATTCTGTGAAGGTAACGTGCTACTTCACAGTGTGTAGGAGTGCTCTGTCAAATCAGTGAAGAGAACAAGTAATATCCTTAGGAGACAGCATTCAGCCCACAGTTCTGAGATGTCAGCTCTGAACAATGTCTTTTATACTTTAAAGTGCTCTTCAAGGTATGGAACGACACAGGGAGAGAATGAAGCATTATTCTCTGCTGAGCACTTAACAGGAAAAAAAATAAACAAGCTAGCAATGGATTTCCAGATATCTTCATACTCTAATGCGACACAGCACAAAGGTGAACAGCAGTGCTTCAGCTGAGTATTCAGGCTCCCTCCTGCTGCAGGTACTACTCTGAAACACACTGCCTTTTAGGTCCCAGTGAAACGGAATAAAGGACATTTTGAGTGATAAGATCAGAGAGGATGACACGCTTCAGTTCAAGGAGCAGAGACTACCTCCTGCAGAATCTCTCCCCAGTACTTCCTTCACCCACATAAAAGGTACAGCTGCTGACAGGACTTACTGCTTTACTTGGCGTGCTTACATGGGATGTGTGGAGGAGGTGTGGGGTGGAAGAGCAGACAGTGAGGTGGGTTAGGAACTGGTTGCAGGATAGAGTTCAGAGGGTGGTGATCAATGGTGCCAGCTCCAGCTGGAGAGCTGTGACTAGTGGTGTCCCCCAGGGATCGGTGCTGGGGCCGGTCTTGTTCAACATCTTCATCAATGACANGGATCTACTGGAGAGGGTCCAGCGGAGGGCTACGAGGATGATTAGGGGACAGGAGGGCATGGCTTATGAGGAGAGGCTGAGGGACTTGGGGCTTTTTAGTCTGGAGAAGAGAAGACTTAGGGGAGATTTGATCAATGTTTATAAGTACCTGAAGGCTGGCCAGGAGGGGGGGGACAGGCTCTTTTCACTTGCTCCCTGTGATAGGACAAGGAGCAATGGGTGTAAGTTGCAGCAGAGGAGGTTCCGCCTCAACACAAGGGGGAACTTCTTTACTGTGAGGGTCACAGAGCACTGGAACAGACTCCCCAGGGAGGTCGTGAAGTCTCCTTCTCTGGGGACTTTCAAGGCTGCCTGGATGCGTTCCTCTGTGATCTGTGTTAGATAGTTTTGTCCTGCTCCGGCAGGGGGGTTGGACTCGATGATCTCTTGGGTCCCTTCCAACCCCTAACATCCTATGATCCTATGATCCTTGTAACTACCCTAGTGATCTTTACCGATTCTTATTTCCTTATTATTACTCATGGAAATACAGAAAGCCAAGACCTACTTTTCTGAACACGAGAAGCTGAAGTTTGGCTCTTGTCCACCAAAAAGAAATTAAGATTGTCAGGAACAGAATGCAGTGATTGTGGCAGCTCAAGCAGGTCTGACCCCACAACACTGGCATTCTTAACTGCAGCCCAGACATCTGATGTACAAAACAGCTTTAACTCGAGGTGCATCTACAAAACTGCCATGCTTCCAGGTTGTAGTAGTCAGACCCATGAGTTCTTGAGAAAAAGTCAGACAGACATCTGAGGACATGATCTACCAAACTCTGAAGTGTGTACAGTAAAAGTTGGGCACAAGTCCAGTACTTTGGTTCCTCCCTCTCCTACCCCTCCTTGGCATCACATATGCTGAAAGTACTTCATGTTCCTTCGAGACCAGCATGCTTCTGCTGTAAGAGCATAGGTGTTTGGTAGACAGGTGCAAATAAATACCTTCAATGTGATGACATCTGGAACATTTAAATCCAAACTGGGTGTAAGAAATATCCACATGATTTTACATGCTCCTACCCGTACAAGAGAAATCCAGTTTGTCATTACCTATTTGGGACTGAGCTACCAAAGTAGACTTGCGGTCACAGAGTGGGGAAAACTGAAGACCTAACGCAGCCTCCTTGTCTCCCTGCAAACAACAGCATTTAATGTTATAAGCACATATCCGATCAGGACAAGGTAATCTGCACATTCTTAGTCTTTATTCAACGGATTAATTTGTTCACTTATAGTCCTAAATAAATAAATAAACAAATAGAAAGCACAGGTAAAAATTCCCTTATTATTTGTACTGAAATTTTCAAGAAAAGTCAAAATTCTAACATACATTTCACAGTTTTTACACAAAGGAACTTACTGCAAGCACGTTCTCCTCAAAATCAAGGCACAGGCCAATGAGAGTTAACACATATGAAGTCTTTCAACAGAATCAGTTTAACCCTGCTGATCCCAGATGTAAAGGGAATGGAGATATTCAGACATGGTTGCAGCAGTATGCCAAGTGGAAAGTCTTTACTTCTGTCACATTCCTCTATCTAACAAGACATCTTTCAGTGGAGGCTGGAATTTGTGTGTCTGAAACACCCTGGCCTCCAGAAGCACTGACCTTACAGATACAGGAAAACTTACTCTACATATTACATCAGCTATGAAGAGTGTGATTCCATGAACATTCAGTAGGGACCAGTACTTAGTCTTCCTTAGTCTTTTTATCATGTATCATTACACCTGATTTAGGGAAGTTTTAGAATGATAACACCAATAAATTCACTCAGCCACAAGAACAGATGTAGCTCACAGACTGCAATTCATGTGCAAGTGGAGAGTTTTATCGCTATGGCCTCTAAATCTTGCATCCAAAAGAGTGCAGTGCAGAAGAATACGCAAACCCTGACTAGCAGGAGTAGTGTAGATGCAGGAGCCAGGTTGTGACAGGGCATAAACTGGGGTAGCTGTAACAGTTTCAGGCATTGTTGAATACAGGATTTCTAAATCAACATTAATTTTTTAACGTTCCCTTAACTAGGTATTAAAAAAGAGGAAATCCCACACTAGCAAAGAATCAATGTCACGTAAAATGATTGTTAATTGTAATAATGGGCACAGCATTGATTTTTAAATTGATCACTAGAATTCAGTGAGATTTAAAATCAAGTTCAAAATCAAAACCGTCAAAAAATTCTTTGCCCAGGTACTGAACTTGTGGGACAAAGTCTCCTGTTCTGCTGTTGGATCTAGTCCGACTGGGAGCAGAATGCTATAGAAGCTGTGGTATTTCTTTCCTTGAGTGACTTGAACTATGCATTTCTTTACTTTGAAGGTTTTGGGATGGGTGTGTGTATTTCTATTTTCAACTAGGAGCTCAGATTTTCTTGGCATTATAACATGCTCTCTGTAGTTGTTGATTTGCATCTTCTGGCTTTTTCTCTGAAGTCAACACCAGCACATAGTTGAACCACTAGCTGCAGTGAACAGAGATTTTTATCAAGGTGAATGTTTATTTTTGCTGCCTGTTAAAGCATTGGTTTGGCATCAGAGGTTTCAGATGCTGCTGCTTTTTCCTGTAAAGCAACAGAAGTACTTGAATGACTCTCTTCAACACAAAGCAGAAATTAATGGTTTTGGACTACTTCATCTTGGCTGACACATACATCTGGATATCCCAGAGATTTTCACCACATATTTTCAGATCAACAGACCACAGGATGCACAACCAAGCCAGTGCATCTAGAAAGCAGGGGACCTGCTCTGTCTCAGTACATTTATGTATGTACAGTTACCTCACACCTTAAATGTGTTGGAACTGCTCCACACATGCTGCATTTACTAGTACACATAAAGAGGGTTCAGTTCCTCGCACGCTCCTCTACAGCCTGCAAGACTGTGCTGAGTTGCAGACATACATACATACATACACAGTGATTGATTCTATTGTTAAATGACTTCTCCAGTCTTTGAGCAGCTAACTCGAGACCCAGTTACCTCTTCCACTGAAAGGATACAGGAGTAACTAAAGCACTACGAGTGGATCCTATGCCCACAATGACCGGTGTGGCACTGTGTATTGCTAGCTGTATCCACTCGACTGGATGCACTGCCCCACTGGCCCCTGGGCTCTGTCTAGCCTGTTTCTGTGTGTCTAAAATGTTTATACAATTGGTTGTCTCTGACCTTTTCAAGTAATATACATCTGGGGTAACATGTTCCTTTCTCCTCTCAAGCACAAAACTCTCAACATTTCCATTACAGAAGTGGTTACAAACTCTTTACTTCGTATTTGCAAAAAACTTGGTCCACTCTTCATTTAGATTAAGGCATCAGGTCTCCAATCCAATTCCCCAATGCAAAACCTAGAATCGAGGATGCCCAGATGGTCCCTACTGAGAATCTACACTGAGCAATGTGGAACTGAGCAAGAACATTCTAGGGCAGATCAGCCTAACAATCCCATGGTTTACTACAGTAATGTTTTAATTCTCTAATCCCTTTCTCCACTGTGACCCATCTATTTGAAAATATCAGCATATAGCAAAATAATGCTAATTAATCTCAGAAAGGCATGTGCTGTTTTATGTTCTGCACTGACCAGGTTTAAAACCCATGTAAAAGTGTAGTATCTAAGGTCTATTTTGGGTACCAATTATACTTCAGTAACGGTTATGTTAAAAACGTGCGTGGCCACGGATACAGAGAATCATTTCCTTTGTTAAAACGGGGTTTCTCTCCTGTTGATGCGAGTGAAAAATGGCAGCAGTGACACAAAGACACACTGGGCTTTCTCTCTGGATTCAGAATCTCAGAGGAATTAAGAGACTTCCACAAAGGTGTGTCTTCTTTTTGGTTTAGGATTTATGGCCAAAGCATTAACGAGATGATACTGTCTAACCTCTGGCTTTGAATGAGGCTGTTATGAAAGCAAAGACTTCAGATCTGTGTGGCATAGGCATGGCAAGTCCTGGCAAGAAAAAGAAATAGGAGAGCTTCCTGAAATGTGACATGGAAACAACTTTTTTGCTTTTGCTGAATGTTAATTATTCCTGTTTTCAAGTCCCTCATCCTACTCTGCTGGTGCTTCTTTTTAACTCCAAGCATACATAAATCTCTGTCTACAGACTGCAAACAGCTTGACAGGTTATATTACAATTCAAAGGAAAAAAAAGCTGTAATGTTAAGAATCCTAGTATCAGCTGAAATAGATACGGAGCTATAACGATTTCATCTTACTCACACACATAGAGGTTGAATTAATGTCAGTGCTATGTATGAACGGTAAGGAATATATACTACTGACTACGCTTGTCAATCACAACCGACAGCATCTTTGTTGGGAGACTTAAAGACAATTTAACTGTGTAACCATTGCTTCTTGAACTAGATTTATTAGAAGACTTTTAAAACAGTACCTGTCGAAAAAACTCTTCCATCAGGGCCATGGTCCACCGATAGTGTAGTTCCCAAGACTTTGCAGGATGGCTTATGTCTGCTGTGTGTAGAATCAAGGACAAGGCTTTCGCTTTGTCTACCCTGTCAATTCAAGGACATGCTCCAATTATCTCAAAACAAAATCAACTATTTAAATTATTTTCTTGTGCATGAGATTACTGAAAGACTACAGACAGTGGAAAGAACATAAAGCAACCTACCCCTCTGACTGCTGTAGAGTATGCCGCATCGATTTAATTTGCTGCAAATGACCTGACATATCTGTAGACAAGACCATCTCAATGACCAATTTACGCAAATCCCTAGGAATAATTAAAAGCAAAATGACTGACTACAACTTATTTATTCCACATATGGTACATTTGTTTAAGCAGTACTTGTTAATTTATCAGTTCTAAACAAGAACATTTAAAAAAGTATTACATAACATTATTAACTACTTTTAAAACTGTATCCTAAAGGATTCTATGAAAGCAATGTACTTCACAAAATGCAGCCTGCAAGCATTATTTCAGAGTCACAATGTTTTGTAATTCTTCTTTAACAGTGTTTCAGCTAAAATCACACGCACTTCTGTCACTACAAGCTTTCTTTTTTCAGCATACAAAATGATATACTTGCACCACTTATTACCACCCTAATACTAGTGCAGATAACGTGTAACACAAAACCTAGGAAGAAAGCTGTGGAAACCCTCCAAAGAGCAAAAGGTATAACATCTGAAATGCTATCCACTTAATACCAACATCTGAACATTATGATAAAACACTCTTAATTGAAAAAGTACGAGAACGCCTATGGCATGAATCAGAACAAATTAGAGATTTATAAATTATATCTTTGCGTTGTGGTCAGAGGTGTTGGCTTGTCCATCATAGAATGCCTCAGGTTAAAAAGAGACCTCAGAGATCATCTAGTTCCAACCATCCTACCTCTAGTGAGAGGCAACACCACCTCTAACTAGACTAGGTTGCTCAGGGCCCCATCCAGCCTGGTCTTGAACACATACATGCAGGGGGCATCCACAACCTCCCTGGGCAACCTGTTCCAGTGCGATTCTGTGGGCATCCTCAGAGCAAGGAATTCCTTCCTAAGATCCAATCTAAATCTACCTCCTTTCAGTCTGAAACTGTTCCCCCTTGTCCTAGCACTAGAGTCCCTTGTAAAATGTCGCTCTCTAGCTTTCCTGTAGGCCCCTCCAGGTACTGGAAATCTGCTGTAAGTTGCCCCCAGAGCCTTCTCTTCTCCACACTGAACACTTCCAATGCCCTCAGCTCGTCTTCACGGGAGAGGCGCTCCAGCCCTTCAATCATCCTTGTGGCCTCTCTTTGGGCTCACTCCAACAGTGTCATGTCCTTCTTATATTGGCAACCCCAGAACTGGACACACTACTCAGGTGAGGTCTCACATAGAGCAGGGAGAATCTCCTCCCTTGATCCGTTGGTGACACTTCTTTTTGATCCAGCACAGGGTACAGTTGGAGTCCTGAGCTGCACTCACACATTGCTGGCTCATGATGAACTTCTTGTCTACCAATACTTCCCAAGACCTTTTCCTCAGGACTGCTCTGAATCCATTCACCACTCAGCATGTATTTGTGCTTCTGATTACCCCAACCCAGATGTAAGACCTTGTGTTTGGACTCGACCCCCAAGAACACCACTCATTCCTGATGTCCACTTGGACACAGAGCCATGGATTGTAACACCATTCAACCAATTCCTTATCCAAGGAGCAGTCCAGCTGTCAAAAACATGTCTCTCTATCTTGGAGACAAGGACGTCATGCAGGACAGTGTCAAATGCCTTGCACAAGTCCAGGGAGATGACACCAGTTGCTCCACCCTTATCCACCAATGCCACGACACCAGTTGCTCCACCCTTATCCACCAATGCCACGACACCAGTTGCTCCACCCTTATCCACCAATGCCACGACACCAGTTGCTCCACCCTTATCCACCAATGCCATAACCCTGTTGTAGGAGGCCACGAAATTTGTCAGGTGCAATCTGCCCTTAGTGAAGCTGATCATCTCCTTGCTTTCTGTGTGCCGTAGCATAGCTTCCAGGAGAATCTGCTCCATGACTGTGTCAGGCACGGAGGTGAGACTGACTGGCCTGCAGTCTGCCGTTCCTTGGGTCATCCTTTTTTCCCTTGCTAAAAACAGGGGTTATGTTTCCCCTTTTCCAATCAGCAGGCACGTCACTGGACGGCCATTATTCTCAAATGTGATGGATGATGGCCTAGTGAGTTATCTACTAAAAGAGTATGAAAATAGTAGAATGTGGACCATGTAAGAAAGAGTATCACTTCTGTTTGTACGTGAAAGTACATGAACTCTGTCAAGTATAATTACTGATTTGGAGAATTCTTTTTCCTTGATACAGAAGGATTGTATATAGATCGAGTAGGAGTCTACTGGATCTTTATGTGCATGATTTAAAATGTTCTAGAAGGGCTTAGTGCAGGTGTTACTCAGATATGTATTGGGGACAATCCAGCACTTTAAATCTTTGTGGCGAATCTCTTCGTGAGTGCACCTCTAATCTTAAGGATGTCTAAGTATCAATTACGAAAAAAGAATCCTACTTTACTCTTATTGTAGTTACTTATTTGATTTACTTAACCATGCTTCCTTTTTCAAGAATGATGTTTCAAAGAGATAAATTGCAGGTTTTTTAGGGCTGTTGAAATAGTTTGCTACAGAAACTATCAGGATTGCTTTTGAGCCAGATTAATTGCATATTTAATACAATACTCCTCGTTGACTTTTGTGTATCTGTTCCTGATTTGCCTGAATAAAGACTCAATTCTTTCACTTCCACTCAAGCTGCAGCCATAGCAACTTGTGTTTAGAAAACACTTTACCTTATCAGACCTCACAAGAAAATGTGAATTCATTTGCCTCTGTGGGGGTTTGTCCCTGGCTGGGGGCCAGGTGTCCACCAAAGCCACTCCATCAGTCCCTTTCATGGAGGGGGCGGGGAGAGAAAAATGTAATGAGGGGCTGGTGGATAGACACGACAACAGTGTAATACAGCAGATGAGGGTTAGCGGCCATTCTAGGAACCAGAGATCTTCTGGAGTTCTTCTGGAGTACAGAACAACTTCAGGGGCTGCATCTGCACACACACACACACATACACACACACTACCATTTTTTTCTTTTCCTTTTATATCTGGGCTGACATCACACTGTCTGCAACATCCTTTTGGTGAATTTGGGTTAGCTGGCCCAGTTTATCCCTCAGCCTCCTGTTGGGGAGCATGTTAGGAAAGAGAAGAAACCCCAAAGCCTTGGTGCTGTGCGAGCCCCGCTCAGCAGTAGCTGAAACACTAGTGTGTCACCAACACCCCCCCCAGCTACCACCACAAACACAGCACCATGAGAGATGTCATGTGGAGAACCAACTCCAACCCAGGTAATTCAGATACAGCACCCCAACTGTTCCTCCTCCACACCGCTTTGAAACTGTACCCTTCAAACACAGGCACACCCATCACAAAAGAACACAACAGAAAACCCCAAAAGAACTCCAGCTAGCACCACATGAAAACTGAGGCCTCCGCATATTTAAACCTTGTCAGTGGTAAGACTGAAACAATTTTCCCTTCATCCTTCTACGGGAGATTTTCTCTGCCTGCTTCATTTAGTACTTTACATCTACAGGCATCAGCAACAACAGCTATGACGGCTCAAGCTGCTCTGCCAAAAGCATCCATAGGTGCTGCCGTATTTAGTTCTATGATGGAAGTGTTAACAGTGTACAGCACTACACACATCCACACACAGGGCACAGAGGCTTTTGGGGGCCCACAGCTGGATTTTAGTATACTATATTCATTCCGCTAAAGTAAACTGTCCTGTCATTCTTTCTCAGCCCTCCTGTATCCATATGTCCCATGGATAGGATTCTGTAAAAAAAAGATGTAAGAACATGTCAAAAGCTCACATGGAAATGCTGCAAAAAGAAATAAGGAGCAGCACATAGAATCACAGAATCATAGAATCATTAGGGATTGGAAGGGACCTCAAAAGATCATCTAGTCCAATACCCCTGACACAGCAGGACTACCTAGACCAAGTCACACAGGAACACATCCAGGCAGGTCTTAAACGCCTCCAGTGAAGGAGACTCCACAACCTCCTCTGACTCCTCTGTCACCCTCACTGGGAAGAAGCTCCTTCTCAGGTTGATGTGGAACCTCCTATGTTCCAGCTTACAACCATTGCCCCTCGTCGTATCACTACATGACACCGAGAACAGCCCAGTTCCATCCTCCTGACACCCACCCCTCAAATATTTGTAGACATTAATGAGGAGTCTCCTCTTCTGCAAGTTAAAGAGACTCAGCTCCCTCAGCCTCTCCTCGTAAGGCAGGTGCTTCACCTTCTTCATCATCCTCGTTGCCCTACGCTAAACTCTCTCCAGAAGCTCCACATCCCTCTTGAACTTTGGAGCCCAGAAGTGGACACAGTACTCCAGATGTGGTCTCACCAGGGCAGAGCAGAGGGGAAGATGAACCTCTATTGATATGCTATGAATGTCACAAAAAAGTAATTGGCCAATGAACAGAGAACAGCTTGACCTGGATTTGCCCATAAGAACCATTTAGTCAAATGGAAAATAATGAAAAAATGCAGGAACAGGCTAACAGAAGCAAAAGCAGGATCTGAAGACATAGGTTTGTCTTGCAAGTTACATCAACCCTCAGACAGAAGACTGCCAAGGGAACTCGTGGAAGAAAAGCTGTTCATTATGGAAGCTATTGGATGAATACTGGCTTGTTAGCATTTCTAATGTACAACGGCCACACTACTGAATATATTTTATATGTGATGTATCACTCTATGCCCTTTGACTCAAACGATTTGAGATATTAATACTGCCTAACCACTTAAAATTTGATGTGACACACGGTGTGGCAGTACTAGAAGCCTAGTAAATCAGAGGAAAAAGTGGTACAGAAAGGAATGCCTCTTTTGTTATTCAGAGGTGCTAACTCAGAGAAAGGCGGCAATATGAAAGACTGCAATGCACTTTCAGAGTTGAGAAAAGAGTGAGCAACAGCTATGAATGTCACAGGTGCTACCCACAAAGGACATTCTCATCAGAATGTTTGCAATGTTTCTCTGCTCAGACCCAAACCCTATAATCACTGTTGAAATAGACAGTGGTGTATATTTTTTTTTAAATGAAACCATTTCAACCCAACAGAACAGATCTGGTAGTAGTCAGGAAATTAATCAGTGCCAGTTAATACATTTAAAAGTTGAACAAATTATCATTTCAATTCACTGACAATTTGATTCAATGGAAACTTCAAAACTCAGTCTAACTCAGTACAGATCCAAGAAGTTCCCTCTAGCAATAATTCGAAAATTGAAGAGCTTCAATTATGTGGCTAATACATAGACTCATAGAATCATCATCGTGGCTGGAAAGGACCTCCAGGGTCATCGAGTCCAACCTTTTCTCCTAGTGTCTAACCTCTAGACCATATCCCTAAGTGCTGCATCCACTTGTTCCTTAAACACCTCCTGGGATGGTGACATCATCACCTCCCTGGGCAATCCATTCCAGTATCTGTCACTGCACCAATGAACAACTGTACCTGATGACAGGGCAACAGATCTTCTGGATATTATGGAAACCATCATTTCCATAACCGACTCCAAATCAAAGTATGAGATTCCACAGGCTGGGCAGTTTCTTAGACTGGAACTTCAGAATTTACTGGTTTGTTTGAAAGTACAGACTGCAACTGCCCCTAGCAAAGTGACAAAACATGCATCTGAGTATTACAGTTTAGTTGCTTGAGCTCCTTAGTCACTCTTCATAGAGAGTCACATCTCTTCATAGAGGTGGCCCCAACAAGAAACCCTAAACACTAAAGCAGTTCTCTGGTTGACAGAACCCACCAAGTTCAGCATATTATAGTGGCCTGGATATGTGCAGCCACAAACAGAATTTGCACTACTACACTAAGATCCACCACGAGATCATATTTGGGTTACAGTGAGAAAAGGTTGAAAAGCAAACACAAACACACCCAGTGTGCGACTGAGCAACTTCCTAAAGAAGTTCAAAAACCATGGAGGAATGAAATGCAACAGAAGTTAGAGCAAAGAGTCCATAACTGGATTGGAAAAGTCTCTGGGGAGAGCAGAGCAAGCAATCAGTGCAGAGAAGACTGTGCTTCGAAACGTTAAGAATGTCTCCCTTATTGCCTTGTCTTCCACTGGAGCAACAGGCATAAACTTCAGCCACCGGGAAACCAGCTCCTCTTTCTACTGGGAAATAATTCACTTCACAACATTCTTTTTCCCAGTGAAATCACAAAAGGGAATTACTGGGATGATGTAGAAGCTGGCATACAGATTTCTGTCAGCTGGAGCAACCACAGGTTGCTGCAGGGGATCCCAGACTCATTTACGATGGCCTCCAGTCCTAAAGTAGCCAGAACTAGTGAAGCACATGTAGCGTCTTTAAGACACCCTTGGTCCAGTCCTGAACCGAAATTCAAATGAAGAACATCTGCCCCTTTCTACTCGGAAGCATTCTCTTGTAGGACACAATATCAAACAAAAACATCTCAAAAAACCCCCAAAACAACTCAAGGCCTGACTATTTGAAAATCATTATCTCTCTGCAGTGGTGTTTGTAAAAGACAGAATGCCAGCCTCCGATGGCTGGGCACTAGCACAATCACTTTCTCCACACTCAATAGCTAGGAGAAGCAAAAATTGGGTCACAAAGGCTTATCAGTCTCAAAACTATCAGGTACAAGAGGGTTCCAAGCAGATCAAGTCTGGTTTACATTGGCAATGAAAATCTAGGTGCGTAAGACAATTATTGCTACCTCCAGAGATCTTTCTCCAGAACGAAGTTTACAACACAAATTTTATGATAACCAAATACAAATCAGCGTCCTCCAAGAAGAAATGAAAAAGTTAGTTCAAAGCAAAAAACTACAACTACTTAAGTGTTTTGAAGAGGCTACAGAAAAAGAACTGAAAACCAAACACTCTCAGCAAATGCACATTCAATAAACGTACAATTTATTTAGAGGTGTTCTGATATGTAAAAGCACGCAAGTCTATCCTGTAAAACAGTCTTTCAAATCTGCAAATACACCCCACACCAAAATCTGAGCTGGCATTCAGGTATTTCTTCATAAATGTATAGCTTTGTGAAACTATAAACAACAGTACAGCCTTGTTATTCTTGGTGGCATCATTCACAGTGGAAGACTTCCCTGGAAGCAGAACATCTCTCTCTGACTTCACAGTCCACATATTTAAGTTATTTTTAGCACCTCAGCGTAACAGCTATGTTTACAGGACCACACAGAAGACTCATATTTCAAGTGCTCTATGTAGAGATGAAAGACTAAGGTAATACATCCTTTTTAAAGACGGTAGAAGTCTTATCTCTAACATGTGTTCATGTTGGTTTTACAGGTCTTAGCATTTGTGACATCTCAATTATGAACCTGATTTTTCAGGTGGCCAAATTTTCTTCATGAACTACACTAAAATGAAGAGGAATTTATGCTGCTTCTGAGCCCTCATTATTTTTGGACTCTTCAGCTAACCCAGTTTTTAATGCTTAGCCAAGACGTGGCTGTGCTGCACTATGTTACGCAGCAGAAATCCCAGAGGCAGCAGTGCTCTAGCTGTCAGCAGCGCGTGACTCTGCACCAAGGTTTTAACCTACTGCTGGAAGAAAGTGAGCTAGCTCAAGTGACAGAGCTCCGGGCTTTTCCTGAAGATATATCTCACCTGAGACTGTCCACACAGTCCGGCACTGTGTCTTTTATATGTACAACCTGACTGAAAAATTCAGTGGAGTTTCCCAAGCTACTTCTTTGCACCGCAGCAGCCTTCCCTAAGCTCTAAATACCCATTCCAGTGCCAAGGTTTCTTCCTGTGATTTGAACTCTTAGAACAGAGCCCACAGGGAAGGTCTAGTGGTTTACTTTAATTTTAAATACTGCAACGAAGTTTGCAGGGCATCGTAAGTCTTACCTCCAGTCATCTTTGGTTAAATTTGCCAGGATGTTCATCTCTTCCTCTTGCATGAGCCTGTAAGCAGCACTTACGTGGTGGTTTTCAAGAACAGAACGATCATTGTACAGTATTGCAACGTCTGACCTAGAGTTCAAAAAAGGGCACAATTGGAAACGGCATCTCTGCAACGGCAACGGCAGAAGAAGGGCTGCATATTCCCTACGGAAACTATTGACTCTCTACACGTCACACAACGCTCATTTATTCCTCTTGTACAAAGGACTGACACGTTTCCACCCCAAGTACATAAAAATCCTCACTACAGCAGTGTATGTACTGACTGCAGTAAAGTCCTACCCTTAAACATGCTTTAAATATGCTTCATGTGTGTTTGTGAGACCTTTGAGCATCTTGATTGTAGACGGGATCACAGAGCAACAGAAAGACTCCAGATAGGCTACTCAAGAGTGCTCTTTGGCAATCCAACCATTTCAAATGAAATGCATTCCTCAACAGAGAGGACCTCACACACAACATGGGTAGCAGGAAGGTATTATCCCTGAGAGAAGTGTGCTTTGGCCTGGGTCACTCATAATCAGCAGGAGATGTAAATGCTAAAGAACTTCCATTTCACATGTTCTAAATGGATGCCACCTTTTGTCAGAAAAACAGCCAAATCTCAAGCCTCACAACAACGGAATAAAAGAGATGCTAAGCTGACATTTGATGGCATTTGAATGCTTCCTAAAGCCAGGCCTTCACTGGAACTCTTGATGGTATCCTTTCCCTCTCAAGAGTAACCCCAAAGTTACACAGAGGCTTTCACAAATGTTGATGCAGCATGGATTTATCATACTTCAAATGTCAATAATTACTGGGGAGATTTTTCCCTGAAACCTGAGGTCTCCCCTCTCTGAAACACTTCTTTACTGGCAAAGCCGAGTATTTGTTCAACTGAAAAGTTAGCACTACATGACAGGTTTTAGCAGCACAGCGTACGATGATATTAATACGATAAATTTCATCTCTTGTTCTGCTGAGCAACAGCGTACATTCAGTATAACCATCTTTGTGTATGCTGGGGTATCAAGAAATTAAAGAAATAAAAATAGCAGTAGAAATTTTACTTAGAGACAACCAACCATAAACTACCTAGACAATATGTTCACACCCATAATCCTGCTGTGTTATGGGTTTGGTGAAATCATGTTTGCTCATGGTATTCCTGTACCAAACTCTCTTCCCGCATATACGGAGTTAATTTGCCTGGGCTGCAGGAACCTTTACTCTTCCCTGGGGCAAACAGCAGCAGCCTGTGCTGGGGGCAGAGGTCGGTGGGGTCTGCCGGTGGGCAGAAGTGAAGGGGAGAGACAGGTTGAGCAGGTGGAGTAGGCCAGACAAATTTGGGGTCCTTGTTTGGGGACAGGGTACTCCTTCCTTCTTGGTACCCCTCCCTGTTTGCATGTCTTGGGAGTCTGCTTTCAGTTTCGTTTTGGCCCCTAGCACACTGTGGCCCCTCCGTCCCTCTGGGGCTCTCTGTCCCTCTTCTGCTTCACACCACACTCCCACCTTCTTTGCCCTTCCCCTCGCGTTACTTACCGCTGGTCATCACCCCTGCCCGCAGTTTCAGACCATAGTGCAGGAAAACGCTTAAGCTGAATACTGAAGCACTGCCTAGGCGACTCCCAGCCTTTCCTTTTTACCCCTCCCTGTCCGCGGCTTTCAGCATCTCTTAGGACTTAGGGGTTCCTAGGTCTGCGCTGGGCGAGGGGTGCAAGAACACATGGTTTTTTCTTTTCCCCTTTTCCTTTCTCTTTTTCTGGCTTTTTTATTTTCTACTTAATAAAGTCTTTGATAACATTTAATATTTCTAGCTCTAGCTTCAAGAATTGTGTTTACTTTACCTATCTTCTCCCCAGCCCCGGGGGTGGGAGGACATTTCCTTCTGCATGGCTGGGCAGAACAGAATTTCGTGGGCTAACCTGGTGCTCAGCCGTGACACACTGAAATCACGGGGAAATCCACGACTTGCCGGTCACGCAGGTTTGTAAAGCACACTTTGACACGCACAGCTACTCAAGGCTAATTTTAAACAGCGCCGAGATTTGCCGTGACTCGGCAGACGTTTAATCATTGTTTCTCAGACATAAGAAGCCCGGAATCATGGCCCTGAGATGCCACACCAGGGCTAAGTTTCACTAAGAGGGAAGAATGAGCCCCATCGCAACCCAAATACATACTTTACCCAAGTAAAATTCAAAGGCTAATAGCTTAATTGATTTTCCACTTTTGAAATACTTCTGAGCAGAATATTAAGGACAAATATAGAAAAGCAATATAAACTTGGAACTACAAACTGGCGTTTATTTTTAGCCAGCCTATGCTAAGGAAGAAGAGAATGATGCTTTTATTTCAGCTGCAGATCTAGAAACTCCTCATCACTGAGAGGCGTATGTCGGGGCACAAGTATGTTATGGATTTAAAAGTAACCAGGAGGTGTTTTATCCATACAGGTGAGCACCAAGATCCTTCTCTTCACAGTAGTAGCATTTCTAGTACAGATATATGTGTTAAAATCTGCCAGCGCTTTACTAAACAATTCCTCTTTCATGAGCAGTTAAAGCAAACCCTTTAACCAAGGATACTGAAATCAAAGTGTAGGCTAGCATAAGAGAATGATATGATGCTTTGCATCAGGTCAGGTATCACCCAGAAATGGACCAGTCAGTGATCGTCCTTTGATAAACTGAAAACATTTTAAGGGGGAGGGGTATATGATGTTCTGGACCAGAGGTTAGGATGACACACTGTGTCTGCATAAAAACACTGCTAGCCTGACCTTCAAATTGCATTTCTTTCATAACTACTGTAGATGTTGTCAAAACACACTGGGAGGGGGCTCACGGAAGGTGCTTCTAAAGCTGCACTAGGACACTGTAAGTTTAATACACAACTTGAAGCAAAGTGTAGCACCTGAAGGAAGTGCTGACAGACACATTGCTGAAAGTGAAGTGGTATTTTTTGGGGGACACTGTGGGAGTAATTTCCAAGTCAAAAGTATCTGAATTTAAGAGAGCAAATGGAAGATTGAGAGGTTTTCAAGTTCATGTTCTGAATCTTTTTGCAACTGAGATACTAGGTCCAAAAAGTAATTATTTCAAGCTCCTTACATTTCCAGGCGCTCTTGGTTCATGAGAACAGTCCTGTTAACTGCACAGAGGTAAAGGAAGCAATTAGAAAACCAGGCATGACCTGGCTGCTTCCTGACTGTGTCAGTAAGACGCTGATCAGTAAAACAATTCAGACCAAAAACCAGCAAACCCCAGATACCACACTCAGGAGATACCACACTCAGATACCACACTCACTTCACTTACCTTGTCTGAATATGAAAATTGTTTGTGGTCCCAGTATGTTCATAATCATGGATGGCAGCTGCAAAGATCATTGCTAAAATTTCCAGTTCTGTGAGCCAGTGCTGGTGAATAAAAAAAAAGTGATCATATTTCCTATGATAGCCTAAATTAGATTAAAGAATAAATAGAATTAAAGAAAGTACTGAGAGTGTCCTGCATTTACCTTCAACTCAAATGAACTTTAGTCTTGTCTTATTCCAGGTAACTATATACCCATAACACTTCAGTAACACACAGTAAAAGAACTCCTTGCACTTACTGTGGCCAAGTTAACACTAGAAATGTAAATATTCACACTCAAAAACACAAGAGCCATTACAACAACTAAAAGGTACACTTTGTAGCTACTCTGACCAGGAAATACCTGATCTGCTAGTTCATATGTGGGACTTGCCAAATTAAGGTATATTAATCAAGAGATATGAATTTAACATCATGGTTTGGCTTTTAGTGAAAAAATGTACAAGCAGTTCATAATAAATTTTCATTGTGCTATCAGCAAAAACTATATTGCATAGACATGTACACATAAACCAGGCTTGAAGGACATTGAGGTGCTGGAACGAGTTCAAAGAAGGGCAACCAGGTTGGTGAAGGTGCTGGAAGACATGCCCTATGAGGAGAGGCTGAGGGAGCTGGGGCTGTTTAGTCTGGAGAAGACTGAGAGGAGACCTTATTGGTCTCTACAACGACCTCAAAGGAGGTTGTAGCAAGGCTGATGTTGGTGACTTCTCTCCAATTAGTGATGATAGGACGAGGGGAAATGGCCTCAAGTTTCGTCAGGGGAGGTTTAGACTGAATGTTAGAAAGAAATTTTTTACTGAAAGGGTGGTCAGGTGCTGGAATAGATTGCCCAGGGAGGTGGTGGTGTCACCAACCCTGGAGGTGTTTAAGGAACGGGTGGATGCGGCGCTTGGGGATATGGTCTAGCGGTTAGGCACTAGGAGAAAGGGCGGGACTTGATGACCCTGGAGGTCCTTTCCAGCCATGAGGAGTCTGTGATTCTATGATTCTATGATGAGAGCTATGCAGAGGAGCAAACAGCTTCCGCAGCCACAGTAACAGACAGGATACAGCAGGACACGTATGAGTGGTGTTCCTCAGGGCTTCAGTGTTGTTTAACATCTTTGTTAACAATATGGACAGTAGCACTGAGTGCACCCTCAGCAACTCTGCTAACGACACTGAGCTGGAGGGAAGTGAGGCCATCCAGAATGACCTTGATGGGCTTAAGTATTGGCCCTGTGCAAATGGCTTGTGGTTCATTCCTCTGTGATCTGTGTTATAGTTTTGTCCTGCTCCAGCAGGGGGGTTGGATTCGATGATCTCTTGGGTCCAACCCCTAACATCCTATGATCCTATGATCAGGTCCAAGTGCAAAGTCCTGCATCTGGGTTGGGGTAGTCCCAAGCACAAATACGTGCTGGGTGGGAAATGGATTCAGAGCAGTCCCGAGGAGAAGGACTTGGGGAGTCAGTAGAAGTGAAGCTCAACATGAGCTGGCCATATGTGAGTGCAGCCCAGGACTCCAACTGTACCCTGTGCTGGATCAAAAGGAAGTCTCACCAGCAGATCAAGAGAGGAGATTCTCCCTGCTCTATGTGAGACCTCACCTGAGTAGTGTGTCCAGTTCTGGGGTTGCCAATATAAGAAGGACATGACACTGTTGGAGAGAGCCCAGAGAGGGGCCACAAGGATGACTGGAAGGCTGGAATACCTCTCCTGTGAAGACTAGCTGAGGGGATTGGAACTGTTCAGGCTGGAGAAGGGAAGGCTCCGAGGGCAACTTACAGCAGCCTTACAGTACCTGAAGAAGCCTATGATAAAGCTGGAGAGGGACATTCTAGTGAGGGACTCTAGTGCTAGGACAAGGGGGAACAGTTTCAGACTGAAAGGAGGTAGATTTAGATTGGATCTTAGGAAGGAACTCCTTGCTCTGAGGATGTTGAGGCACTGGAATAGATTCCCCAGGGAGGCTGTATACCCCCTGCATGTATGTATTCAAGACCAGGCTGGATGGGGCCCTAGGCAACCTGATCTAGTGAGATGTGTCCCAGCCTGTACCAGGGGGGGTTGGAACTAGATGATCTGTGAGGTCTCCTTGAACCATTCTATGATTTTATATTTTACCAGTGTACATAGCACTGAAATCAGTCCCACGTGAGATTTTTCTGTTCTAAATTTTATCATGCTTTGCGCTAATGTAATAAAGGTTGCCTAAAACTAGTATACAGTTGCACAGAGCAAAAGGTAATACAAACACTTCAGATGCCAGATTTTTGAGCACTTCTATACCTCTTGCTAACCAAGGCTGTTCCTAATCACTCCGTTTGTAAAAGTATCTCTGTTGTTTTATCTTTTCAGTACTATTTCTTGAATGAAAAATCACCCTTGAAAAGAAACTTTATCTAAAAATGTAGAGAGAAAAATCATCTTATAATTAAGCCCTGAAGTCATAGGACTGATCAAGTCAAATGCCATCAAGAATTTCTACACATATTTCCCATTTTTTAGTGTAGAAGTACGGTCCTGTACCAAAGGATCAGAGAGTGGATCCCTGTGCACCCATATATGTACATCCATGGGTACGAATGGATAGATGTATAATCTGTGAGAAGTAGTTGAAGCTGCCAATAGTTGTACTACTTTCAAAGAAGAAGAAAGGGAACAGTCAAGACTCAAAAGAATAATGAAATAGGTCATTTAGTGACAAAATAAGACTGCTGAGGAGCAACTAGTCGTGGCTGTTGGTGAGGCAGTATAGACTCAAAAAGGTCACACTAGATGAATGACAATGTACTGCAAGAGTTCTACAATATGGAATCTATGACCTGCATCATTTTGTGTGTCACAAAGAACCCGGCTATGACCAGTCCTTGCTTTCACAATGTTCCCAACACACCAACTGGAACAGAAAACCAGAAATTATGAGTAACTGAAATTAAACAAACTTTTTTTTTAAAGATGCTTTTTCAAATATCAGCTTCTTTAGTAACCACGATGGTTGCTAGGCAATGCATTTGTGAGTAGAAGAGTGTTCTTTACAAACAATATCTATGGGCTACCCAGAACCGTTATACGGTACTGCATGAGAGCAAGTATTCCAGAGACACTAGCTGTACAGTCAAAATTCAGCATCTGACAGCAGATACAGAATCAGAGAACTACTTTAGCTAGAGGATTTCTAATGAAGTAGAAGAGTTCTGAAGGAGCCAGCAGTTTTTGTCAAAGGGAGAGGGAAAAGCAAGTATCTGGAGGTCTGCAAGACTACAAAGAGCTGGAACCCTCCTGGAAGACACTATGCCATAGAGGCGTAACACCTATTGGAAAAGATCTCTTCTGTTGAGAGATCTTTTCAACATTATAAGTGGCTTCACAGTCAATAGATTCATCTCAATTTTTCATAGTTTAAACTATTTTTTTTAAGTAATGATGGATTTTAAAAAATGAGAAAGAAAGGGAGACTCACAATGCACTCATTGACAGCGAAGAGATTTTTTTCCTTTTAGCTTGAGCAATACAGGTATGTGGGAGGAGAAAAGGGATGGTGGGAAGATGATTGATGACTCAGAAGTTCTTTACAAGATGTATTCCCTGGGACTTGGATGTTTAAATCTTTATAAAGATAAGACTTCATAAATGCAAGTTTAACTTATATATTTCAGTAGTATCATCTGGGATTTAATCTCTGGGGAAGGTTAATAGATTGTGTGCCATCTGTGATATCTAACTTTTTAACACATTGATCTGAGGTGGCTGGATCTTCTATTTTAATATAGACAGTAACTTTTGGAAAATACAGTCATCATTTTATTTCTTTAACTGTTACTCTGACTGAACATGTGTTATGCTTCACTGGAATCTTTCGGAAGGCTTACAGAAATGCATTAACTCTGATCAGAGTGATTTTTTTGGCAGTTGCTGAAATATGGCTGTTTTCTAGGTGCCTATAAAAGATACAAAATGTATGACCTCAACAACAGGAATCACGAGAAGGATCTTCTAAAACCCAGCTGTCTGAAACCTTTTCTTCAGTATGCTTTGCAGACCTGAACAGGGAAGATTGCAAGTTCTTTGCAAGATTTGGAAGTTGGTGTCAGTTCCTTAAGATACAAGAGCTTCACAAGAACTGCAGAAGAACTTGAAATTGTATGTAAAACTGCAAAAACCAAGCAGGAATTTGAGATAGAATTGCTTCGAACTGACTCCAACAGAGGTACTTCTGAGAAGATACACCTGTCTTAAACAAGGCATTACAATGGGCACACTCTGCAATCCAGCAGCTTGAGAGGCAAACTTTGTGTTGTCATTGAGTAGGGTTCTGTGGGGTTAACCAGGCAATGAGGAAAAAAAACCAAACCCAACAAGTAAAATGGAACATTTGCGTGACACTGCTCTGCTCTTAAATGGCAAATGACATTTTTGGCACAGAAATGCCTTGAAAGTGGCAGAATCATGAAGTCCTCCTTCAAACACTGCTTTTTATTTTCTTCCTTCCGCCTGGCAAGCTAAAGACATACTTGACCAAGTGTTGTCCTAGTTAGATATCTTCCCAAGAACTTTCTAATGTCATAATCCAGCAATTCAAATGTGAGTATTTAGAAAGTGGCCTAATTGTGTAGGGACACTGCACAGCAGCACTGCAACATCAACATGGTTCTACAGGAAAGTAACAGCAGTCAAATTGAATCCTTTATGAAAACAGTTGTCCAAATCAAAGTGCACTTTACAAGGTTGAGATGCTAATGTGGTAAAACTTGAGCTGGCAAGCCTCTCTCTCATTTTCATGTGCACCCTGTGAACAGCAGATACTCAACTGTGTTCAGTGTTGAGAGATACACAAAGGTTTAATCAATGGCTAAACATCCTTAGTTGATTAGGATAGCTCTGAAAGTTTAAATGTTATCCTGGCATCACAGTGAAAATCTGGACGCCGTTATCTTTTGTGAAGGGTGGAGTGGCACAGTGACACCACGTCAAAGGGATATTTATAAAGTACAATACAACAAAGTGATATATCAGAAACCACTTAACACATCTTAAAGTACAGACACATCAGACAGGAACTGTGATATAATCCCTTCAAGGTTGTTCTTCTATTCAATTATTATTTTGATAGGTGAACGTTGCCTAGAACAACTTTGGTTTGGAGTTAGGTTGGCTAGAATGGTCAGCAGAAACAAACACTGCAGTGCCTAGGGACTTGTTCTGAGGAAGCCAAAGGCAAAGCTTTCAGTGGGAAAAGCCTTAACAAAAGTGACTTACTTATTTTGCATGTATTGAGGCACAAACACCTAGAGTCAGCTCTAACAATTTCCCTTCCAGAAGTCTTATGGAACTGGTTCATGGCTCTGTAATGATAGATCAGATGATATCACTGACCATTGTCTTGTTTGGCTTTTTTAAAACCAAAGACAAGTCTTCAGCAGTCACTGAGAGAGATGCACACTCTCTTTCAGCCAGCGCTTACTTTTGTCTAGCAGGCTGATAGTGAGGACACTCACCACTGCTATTAAGTCTAACTGCTTAGAGTGAACACGCTTGCACAGACTTCCTTCAGGTCCAAAAGGCACTAGTGTGAGGCAAATGCGATCTCCTGCCTGCTACAGGCACATGCATTATGCAAGAGCAGTCCTAAATAAGATTATAACCCAAGAGAAGGAGCAGCTGCAGAATGTTTGAGTACTTCTACGCTGATTCAGAATGTCTTTCAATGGCCAGGGCCTCAGCAGATACTGAAGCTTTCTTGCCTGATCACACCTCCCAGGCTCTGATGTAGAAGTGAAAAAGCTCTCACCTGCCCACTCCTGCAAATGCATCTCCTTTAGAATGCTGTAAAATACTCAAACTTGGGCAAAGATAAGCACAAATTATTTAGGGAGCATTTTTTTTCCTTCTGCATCAGGAAGAACTGTTAAATGCCATCTTCAGCCTGGAAGAGCTGCTAAAATGACATGAAGTCCACAGAGTAAATGGTAGTTAGGAATCTATTTCTGCACCATTTTCATGGGAGCCTTTTCCTTAAGAAATGACATGTACACCTTCATCCAAAACAGAGAAGGCTGAGAAAAGAAGTAAATGGATCTTTGCAGTCTTTCTTACCATGATACCAGTGTGAATCATAATGTAATGCACAGTTTGAGTAACGTCAGCTGCATGGATCAGGTTGTGATATGGATTTTTATATTTGCTGTAACCGACTTCAAGAGCTTCAGCAAATAAAATGAGATTGGGAACAGGGATCTGAGGGAAGCAAAAATTAAAATCAATGGGGTTTTTTCCACAACATCTGCAAAGTTAATGACACAACAAATAAACTACAAATAAATACAGCATACAAATTTCTTAACACAAAATTTAACAGTCTAACGTCTTACATGAATCAAGGATTCCTCACCCAGTTCTTTTAGATGTTACATCCCTCTGCATACACCATGCACGTTATGTGACTACCATACAAGAGACTGCGGAGACATCAACCAAATGGTTTTCAAAGCATGTCTATCTGTCTGTACCAGAAGCACAGCTTGCTCTTACAAGAAAGGTGTGACAGACAGGAGTCTAACAATAAGATTGTCTCCTTTTCTTCACTGATTTTAGTGACTCAGATAACATGACTTCCTGTCCTTCTCCTCCAGACAATACATGAAGTACAGGTACTGCCTAGTCCCATTTATTTCCCACTGTGCTGGCATACAGTTAATTTGCTTCAGAGTAGCTGGCTCTGTGATGGAAAAAATGTTGACAACACAGAGATGTTTTGTCCTTGAGCTGTTCCTACAAGAGCCAAGGGCTGTTCTGCTCCTTGCACCATGCCACCCGTGAGTAGGCTGGATGTGCACAAGCTGGGAGGGGACACAGCCAGGACAGCTGACCCCAACTGACCCAAAGGATGTTCCATTATGATGTTATGTCCAGCATATAAAACTTTGGGGAAGTTTGGCTGGGGCCACTGCCCAAGGGCTGGCTAGCAGTCCGTTGGTGGTGAGCAATAGTTTTCATTTGGCTCACTTTTCATTCTTGTGTTTTCTTCATTCTCTTCATTATTTACCTTTTCATCACTGTTACTACTACAGTAGTAGTGACTACAGTAATTACTATATTTCAACTATTAAACTGTTCCAAACAGACAAGTCGTCTAACTGTTACCCTTCCAATTCTCTTCTCTCATCCTGCTGGGGCTGGGGAGTGAGGAGCAGCTGTGCTGTGCTTATTTGCTGGCCATAATGAAATGACATTTTCCTGAAGACTTTTTTTCATTATCTAAAAGCTCTGCAAGGTAAACAGTGGGACTGAGAACGGACTCGAGCCCACTCTGTCGTTCATGGCAACTCTGGCGTGATTCCAACGTCAAGCACCCAGAGCTTGAAGGGAAACGCTTGGAGGGACAAGCTGAGTCTAAGTTACTGATTACATTGACATATTCAAACTAACTTCAGGGCGAGGCAAAAATTACAAATTTGGAAATTTAATAAACTTTTTTCTTAATCTTTCAAAGCTAGTACCCCATATTACATTGTGACACCCTGCAAGCACTACAGAAAAGCAACCATGTCCTCACCTATCTCCCAACCTATTTAGGAGAGGAAAATGCAACTGCAACCCCTGAGCAGTGTGGGCAACCTACTATGATCTAGGCCATTAAAAAAGTACTCAGGACTAACTAGTTTTCTGCCTTATTAGGAATCTTTTGTTTCATGAAGCTGGAACACTGATTCAGTATGTCTGAGTAAACAAGCTGTACAAATAATCTGTTGATTTAATGCTTACAGCATGTAGCTGCTCACTAGAAAAATCCCATCCCAAACAAACTGCACATGGACCTTCCATTTTTTTGAGTTGTAGAAACAATTGCATTCTCTGGGGGGAACCATTTGGTAGAACTGTTGGAACATTACAGTGTTTGGTCCTCCATAACCTTTTACATTCTGCACTCTATTGTACAATAGATCCTTTTCAAACATGCAGTGGCTTTCTCACATTTTAAACTTGACATACTGATTTGGCTTATAGATTTTCATTTTTGTCTGGTTTCTGACCTTGAAACGGCTCAAAAGGTCGTATCGAGTAAACAGCTCATACATCATGAATTTCAGACTGTGCTCTCCACTTGCTTCATTTAGGGCAAATACGTCAAAAGACCATTTATCAACATCCTGTAAATGAGGGGAAAAGAAAAAAGACATAAAATTCCCATCTGAGTAAGTTTCCAGTTAATCACTGGAAAAGATACTCAAGGTGTATTTTTGAGGGAAGGGGAAGCATGTGGTACTGGGGTTGTTCTTGTCTAATTCTTTCAAACACCCACTGTAGATAATATATCAACGACTGTTTCAATACTAATGATGGATGAAAATAGCTGTGCCAGCTATGAATAAAGCATTGCCTATGCCACTTGTGTGCTCTGAATCAAAGGCCTGAACCTTCCAAATTTAACTTTTTGCACATGAATTGTCTATGGAGCCAGTGTGACTACCTACCCTTTAAATAGGCTATTATGCAATGTCGTAAGCATTAGAGCCATGTAGCAATTTGGGAATAATATAACAGCGTTTGACTTTCAGGGGATAAGGTCAGGTACAACATTCTCAGGCAATACCACTTCTTGATGCATATACATAGTCGCAGGAACTTTATTACTATAAAAGATCAACTTCTGGGTGTGGAACGCTGGTATGGAACGCTGTGCTTGTTCCATAAGCTGCAGCTTCTTCTGCTAGCTCTATCTCAATACTACTTCTCATTTTTCTGTCCTAAAAAGGAAACAAATACTACTGTGTGACACACTGACTAACATGCCACAGGGAGCTGATCAAACCATATCTCACAAAATTATCTACAAACATTTCTGTTCAAATTTAATCTGGTGGCTCAAAGAACACCTAAATGGCATCATGACTAAACAGTGAGACAATGAACAAAGTCATACGCTGTCTGTGGGTTCTTGACTACGAGTTTCTCTGTTCTGTGTGCTCCATTCTGTAGTTCTAACTATGGCTAGGGTATGTCCACTAGAAGAATATGTGCATTTCACCCTAAAATCCTATTAAACATAACTACACACACATTCAAACCCCACAAGAATTAAACTTATTTCACCTTAAATGTTTCTATCACTTCTGCTGGGTAAGCCAGACCAACCATGCTAGAGGTCCTTCGGTACATCCTGAAAGAACAAGTAAAATATTACAGCATTGCACTCCTTTAAAAAGGACTGCAAAATTTTATCTTCTCCTAATCCATCTTGCACAGTTTGTGAAACAACACCATGCTCTTTAAGGGTCTACAACCAAGATGAAATACATGTTGCTATGGACTTAGACAGAAAGCCCCTCTGCTGGTGTATTGCTCGTTCATGTTACTGCAGTTGGTGGTACAGTTTTGTGTAGAAGTTTCAGTGCCATAAGGTTCATTCCCAGAATTTTCCAAAGTCCAGAATCTTTCATTTCAAATTTAGAAGTTTCATCTGGATTTCAGTATAGAAAAAATAGAGTGATCACAGAAACTGAAACCTAAATTCTGGCTCAAAGATTTGTTTCAGGTTAATCCCACCACTCGAGGGTTTCTCGTTGACAGACGCCGTAGTTAAGGCAGTATTTGCTGTAATAAGAAAACAAAGCTCACACCTTTCTACAAAAATCCCAGCCTGTACAGCATGCACAATGCTTCGGAATTTGGGCTTTTCTTCAGATCTCCTCTTCACTATTCCCATTTCCCTCGTGAAGGTAGAAGCTAACCAGTCCCGCACTTCCAGCGGGACCGAGTCCGACTGAATGTCGGAGAGCTCATCCTCAGTGTCCAAAAGCTTCCTGCAAAAAATTAACAAGAGGTTACTGAAAAGACGACAGACTGAGGCAAAAGGAGTACGGGCACATAAACAGGTAACAAAGCTTAGTCTAACGGGAGTAGAAGTTGTCTGTAGGATTGACTCAGCACGTCACTAAGTGTCTTCTCTGGTAGACATGCTGAGATCCCCAGGAAGATGGGCACAGCAGCTCTCTTCTGTCTCTTCCCCAGCACGTGTTGCAAACGGTGGAAGACAGTCAAATGCAAGACACTCAAGTACAGGCAAGAGAATGTCGTAGGTATGTTGGACCAAAGTCTAGTCAGTAAATTGTGCAATCCTGAGAAGATGTCTAAAACAGCAATCAACATGAATGTCTATATAACTGAGAACATCACAGGTCCGTCTAATCCGGCCTCCAAGATGGTACAAGAAATGTTTTGATACTTAGCTGCAAGTAAATGATATTACATAGCAATGTCATGGTGAAAGCATTTAAACGAACACCCTGTGCACCTGCTTAAAATGTTATACCAGAGCAAGAAAAGCATTGAAGAGAAGCCATTACCTCCATGTGGAGATAGGTCCTTCTATTGAAGGCAAGGTGATAAACTCACAGGAGTAAAGACATTACACAAAACTAGACTGTACGTCAGTTTTCACAGTTCTCAGTTGTTCCCAAGGAAGAGTTGTGTACCTCTTGAAAAACAGCAGAAGTATCAAAAAGAACCACCCACAAAAAACCAAGGATGACTGGGGACCTGGAACACCCTTCCTATGAGGAAAGGTTGAGAGAGCTGGGACTATTTAGCCTGATGAGGAGACCTGATTTATTTCTATAAATATCTGAATGGTGGGTGCAAGGAGGATGGAGTCAAACTGTTTTCAGTTGTGCCCAGTGGCAGCCCAAGGGACAAGGGACACAAGCTGGAACACAGGAGGTTTCATTTAGATATGGGGAAGAACTTCTTTACTGCGTGGGTGACAAAGTGCTGGAACAGGCTGCCCAGAGTAGTTGTCTCCTTCTCTGGAGATAGCCAAAACCTGCCAGGNCACAGGAACATATCCAGGCAGGTCTTAAACGTCTCCAGTGAAGTAGACTCCACAGCCTCCCTGGGCAGCCCCTTCCAGTGCTCTGTCACCCTCACATCATATATTGATGTGGAACCTCCTATGTTCCAGCTTACTAAACTAAATTGCAGGATATAGATTTATTTCCCAGTGCTTGAAAACATGCTTTAGTGGGCATGGTGGCACTGGGTTGACAGTCAGACTTGACAATCTCTAAGGTTCTCTTCCAACCTTCATGATTCCATGATTCTGATTGAGAAGAAACATGTGACTACACAAGCTCTTAAAACAGGCTCAGCAATTTGAATTCTACTCTCTGTAAACCTACCATAGGTAGGACCACAACCTTTGGCTTGCTGCAATTCGCCTGTATCACCCAGTTTGATGGGGTTTTCCAAGAACCAAATCCCTTATTCAGTCAGGTAACTAGATTTCCTTCATGCAGTCATGCAAGAAACCCACAATTTAGGATGAAACACGTAGATGAAAGGCATGCCACTCTTTTAAAGTATTGTATTAGAAGGGCTACCAGTTGAATTGCAGGCATTATTTGGTCACATAGTTCTATTTTACCTAGTGCTGTCCTTCTGAAACTGCTGTTGGACACAAAACCATGATGAAAAAAGCATTTTTGAGTGTTATTTTCTTACCAGACAATCCACTTGTCAAGTTAAGGCTCCTCTCCTGAGTAAACAGGATTCCTGAAAAATGTATTTGGTGGGATTTCAGCTAACAGCATGTTGTCACCAGGAACTCTGCCAACTAAAGAGTTGCTGCCAACAAATAAAAAGCCATAATGGCCCATTATAGTCTTCACAGTCTGATTTAAGCACTCTTCTTGGTGGAAGCCAGGTGGTCTGTTCTTATACCAAGGCCGGTGATTAGGTCTGGCCAAAACAGTGCCCTTATAGAAAAAGCTGTGAGGCTGAAGAATGCAGCTAGGTACGCTTCGATTTCCAGGGAAAACAGCACAAAAGATGCTGGCTTCTCTGACTGCTGACAGATATGAGCCACTGGCATGGTTAGTGGCATGATGGCCACTAACCATCAAGGTTAGCAAGACACACTGTGATTTCTCTAATTTTTTTAGCCATTAATTTTACAAAATAGGAGGACTGCTGAGTCTACAAATTGCAGTAACGGAAGTTACACAGGAAGACAGAGCAGAGAAAACACTCTCTTTTTTCATAAGACTGTTGCTCTTCACTGAGAGATGACTGAAAATCATGTTGTGGGAGAGAGTTTCAGTGTCTCTGATTCCTACTTAAATGATTAGGAACCCAACCACAAGACAGAACTGTATTGTAAGCACAATCTTTTGTGAGTACCAGCTCTTACAGATTGCTCAACACATCAACTTCGTAGTCTCACTAAAAGAATTTGTTTGTTCCTGGTGGCTAACTGAAACAGCATTAAAGGAGAGGAAGTAAGGACTACTCATCCATCTCATAACTGTTGACTTTCTACAATTTCCTGATCTTTGGAAAAATAAGACCTATACTGCGGGAAAATTACTGAGGGCATATGCATTGCTTTTGAATAAATTCAGTACTGACTATCATCCTTCTGCACTTACTGCGTGAGGCTCATATGTGGGGCTACACAGCTGAATAAATAGATGGTTAGATGGATATGTACCACCTAACATAATTCTGTGTTAAAAATTACACCTAATGGTGGTAATTTCATGGTTATTTTATCTAGGGAGGTAAATAAATTATGCTATATACTGCATGACACCAACTATGCTTAATTATAAAAAATTCTTAGAATTCACTCTTCAACTAATTTCATCGTTTGTAACTTTTGTCAAATTTTATTAATGTCTTTACTCCTTCATAGGATGTTAGGGGTTGGAAGGGACCCAAGAGATCATCGAGTCCAACCCCCCTGCCACAGCAGGACAAAACTATCTAACACAGATCACAGAGGAACGCATCCAGGCGGGCCTTGAAAGTCCCCAGAGAAGGAGACTCCACGACCCCCCTGGGGAGTCTGTTCCAGTGCTCCGTGACCCTCACAGTAAAGAAGTTCCCCCTTGTGTTGAGGCGGAACCTCCTCTGCTGCAACTTACACCCATTGCTCCTTGTCCTATCACAGGGAGCAAGTGAAAAGAGCCTGTCCCCCACCTCCTGGCCAGCCTTCAGATACTTATAAACATTTATCAAATCTCCCCTAAGTCTTCTCTTCTCTTCTCCTTGATTATGTACTATTCCCATTATATTTCCATGGGTGTGCATACCTACATATCCATACACAATATTGCAGATTCTACGTCTAATTGTCACCCATTGCTTGCTGATTGTTGAAACACTTCTTTAAAATAAACTGAATAAGGCAAATTTGTACCGAGACATAAAAACACAAAATTTTTATTATCAGTAACTTTACTGTTTCAAAATGCACACACACACATATATATATAAATGTATAAACTTTACAAGATGTAACAAAATAAATCTTCAGCAGAAGTTTCAGAACTCCCAAACGATAAAAAGAAGTATTAACTACTTCAGCACTTACTTACCATAAAAATTAGCTGAAATTTTCTTTATCACCCAGTAAGAATGTTTTTTTAATTGTCTGGTTGGACAGGTGTGTTATAGTGTCACTCTGATGCAATGAGTGAGTATGAGACTTCACAGAATCTTAGGGATTGGAAAGGACCTCAAAAGATCATCCAGTCCAATCCCCCTGCCACAGCAGGATCACGTAGATCAAGTTACACAGGAACACGTCCAGGTGGGTTTTAAATGTCTCCAGAGAAGTAGACTTTACAACCCCCCGGGGCAGTTCCTTCCAATGCTCTGTCACCATCAACATGACATTACATATTTATGCGGAACCTTCATCTTACATCCGCTGCCTGTTGTTCTATCATTAGATGACACTGAGAAGAGCCATCCTTCTGACACCCATCCTTCACATATTTACAAACATTAATGAAGTCACCCTTCAGTTTTCATTTCTCCAAGCTAAAGAGACCCAGCTCCCTCAGCCTTTCCTCATAATGGAGAAGTTACACTCCCTTTATTATCTTTGTGGCTCTCCACTGCGCTCTCTCCAGCAGTTCTGTGTCCTTCTTGAACTGAGGGACCCAGAACTGGACACAATACTCCAGATGTGGTCTCACCAAGGCAGAGTAGAGGGGGAGAAGAACCTCTCTCAATATGCCAACCACCCCGCTTCTAATCCACCCCACGATGCCCTTGGCCCTCTTGGCTACAAGAGCACATTGCTGGCTCGTGGTCATCCTGCTGTCCACCAGGACCCCCAGATCCCTCTCTCCTTCACTACTCTCCAACAGGTCAGTTCCCAACCTATACTGGTACCTGGGGTTGTTCTTGCCCACATGCAAGACTCTACACTTGCTCTCATTATAGTTCATTAAATTTCTCCCTGCCCAGCTCTCCAGCCCATCCAGGTCCTGTTGAATGGCAGCACAGCCTGCAGAGGTGTCGGCCACTCCTCCCAGCTTTGTGTCATCAACAAACTTGCTGACAGTGCACCATAATCCCTCATCCAAGGCATTAATGAATAGATTGAATAGGACTACTACCAGTACCGACTCCTGAGGGTCTCCACTAGATACAGGCCTCCAACTAGACTCTACCCCATTGACCACTACTCTCTGGCTTCTATCCTGCAGCCAGTTCACAATCAACCTCGCAACCCAATCATCCACCTCAGTCTGGCTGTGAGGATGCTATGTTAGGCTGTGTCAAATGCCTTCCTGAAGTAAAGATAGTCCACATCCACTGCTTTACTATCATCTATCCACCTTGTTATGCCCTCATCAAAAGCTGTCAGGTTGGTCAAGCACGACTTCCCTTTGGTGAAGCCAAACTGACTGTCCTTAACGACCCTCCTGTCCTTGATGTGCCTGGACACAGCCTCAAGGATAAATTATTTCATCACCTTTCCTGGGATGGAGGTGAGGCTGACCAGTGTATAGTTGCCTGGGTCCTTTTTCTTGCCCTTTTTGAAGATTGGAGTGACATTTGCTATTATCCAGTCCCCAAGCACCTCTCCTCATCCCCATGACTTAGCAAAGATGATGGAGAGTGGCCTAGCAATGACTTCTGCCATCTCCATTAGCACTCATGGGTGCATCCCTTCAGGCCCCATGGATTTACGTCCATCCATTTTGCTCAGCTGATCCCTAACCCAGTCCTCACCAACCAGGGCAAACTCCTGTTGGCATATAATCATTTATTTGAATAAATTATACAGTACAACATTGTAATATAAATTCTCATTGTAAATTTGTAAGTTTGTAATGTAAGTTTGCAAGGTTTTGCAATCTGCACACCTTAACATAGGTTCAGAAATGTCATTGGATAAATTAGTGGGCAAATAAGTGACCACTGCTATCAACACAAGGCTGGAACCTCTTTTAGAAAAGATCGCAGTGGAGTGACTGCAAGAGCCACAGCCTCAGCCTCTGAAGATCAGAGAGAGCAGGAGTTTACTTTGTATTTAAAGCTATTTAGTTTGTCCACAAAGTCAGCCTTAAACTAAAACTCTGCTGAGACCAAACCCATTTAAGAGGGCGGCATGAATACACTAGTTGAATTAAATAAATTTTATAACAAAATACAGATTTAGATACTAAAAGCCATCAATAATCTGAAGATTCAGGCAAGGATGTTCATTATTTTAAAATAGCACTTTGCAGAGCCACTGCTGCGAGCTAATGTTGGTTTTTTTATTAATTCAATTGCTTTAACGTGGGATTCTGGAAGCTCTGTTGGGGAATGACCGTCTCAGGGCATGAATCAGACAAGACAGAATAAATCAATAACTTCAGAGAAAGAATGCAGGCTATTTATGAAATACCCTAACTGAGTGGCTTTAGTCAGAATTTAACATATTTTCTGTGGATTTTATATAACTTTGATGTCGTTGTAACCCTCCCTGTCAGAAAAAAGCCTTTGGCTTTGTGCAAAAGATTTTAAAGGCTTATTTTAAGCTTTTATAAGGTGGGATATACTGAGTTAATCTCAACATAGTAAATCCTTTCTCAGTAGCTGCTTTTACAGAGGTATCATTTGTAGACTTCCTTGCCAGAGGCACTGAACAATTGCCTTTGAATGGCACAACTGTTGCTGGAAAAGCAGCTTCAGGTGAACTACATTTAACATCTAAGCACAGGTTGGCTATGGAAGACAGCAACACGCACTCAAGCAAACTGCACTGAACACTCAAGATTCTGATTTAACTTCATGCTTGAATAATTGCCACGTCCAATCTTTCCTCGGCTAAGTCAGCTCACAGAGGAACCATTACCCAGTAGGGTATCTGTTCTGCTGATTTAATCCTTGTGTCATTAGGTGGATTGTTTTCTGGATTTTAACCAGAGTTTTTAAAAAACTTATTTTGAGGTTACAGACAAATATCTAGATGTCCCTGACGTACGGAAATTCAACTTCCTCAGCCCTTGCACGTGCAAAGGGATTTGGAATACATATATATTTATTAGTTAAGTAATTTCCATCTAGATTTAATCTGACTTATTTGCCTCTCCACATGAATAAAGAGCTGTGTTTACAAGGAACTGAACAGCTGTCATGACTGAATTACTACAATATATTTATTTCCTCTTTGATTCTCAACATTCTCCTTCCATTACCTTGAGCCATGTGGCAGATATTAATGGAGAAAATTCTGCAAGGTTTGTCTGAATGATTTCTATCACAGTCTGATATTCCTCCACAGAGGAGATCAAACTGTGACAGTTTCACTGATTATCTTCAGCTAACAGTGAACCTCTGCTTCAGTTACCAAAGCTCTGGACCAAGGAAACCAGGAAGTCTTTAGTTCAATCGTCCTAGAAAGGGCTTGTTAAACAAACTTATCAATTGATAGGAGGACACTAAAGCTCATAGTATGCCTGATTTCTCAGTGCTGCCCACCTGTCCACCAGCTCAGAAGCTTTTCCATGCAATAGAGGCAGTTATTGCCCCCAACCTCTTTTTTCTTTTTTAAATTTTGGGAGTTTATCTACACTGGCTACCCCTGTTTCTAAGGAGTCTACTCAGAACTCCATAAATAAAACCTATGCTTTCTCTGTCTTTTCCCAACCCAGCTGTATATAGTTTTTTTTTAAAAAGATGTACAGAAATGAGTGTGAGCACATAGTTTTTAAAAATGTTACCTTGTGCTCAGATAAAACGCTGCAGTGTAGCGGGGAAAGGGAAAGTAGGAGAACGTGAGAAAAATACTTCATACTCTGCTAACAGGTTTGAATTCAACATTTTCAGCTGCCTGTTGCACTATAAGCAAAGACTCGGGGTGCCATCATCTTACATGCTTGTGTGCACTTCTGTGTGCAGCCACAAATTTACACAATGATACAGGCTCTCCAGTCAACTCAAATAAAGTAACACATTATTTCCCCTGTATATTGTTATCTCCTACTGTAAAAAATTGGAACTGATCACTGAAAAGAAGCTCGGGCTTGTAAGAAGACAAGTGGTTTTGCTGGACTAATGCCTGAGATTTCATTTTGAAATGGCACAAATGCATTCTGCACGTTCAGCAAGTAGAACAAAACAAGATGCCTGTTTCAGGTACGTCCTTTCTGACTTACTACTCTGAGAAATCAGATGATTCTGCAAAATATTGCCAAAAATCAATAAATAAGATTAAACATTGCTCATTGGTGTGTGGCCTGTGAAAGGAAGAAAATTCATCCTTCAGAAATTCTCTCTGACTTTATGTCACAGACAGTTGGCAATGGAGGTAGACGAGAACCAGACAAACTCTCCAAAAGACCATTAGTTCTGACCTTTGAAAGCTCACCTGCGTTATGACCGCCACTAAAGGGCCCAAGGGCCACACACGATTCCTGTGATGTGCACAGACCTTCAGATCATGTCAGTTACAATTGCATGCAAAGACCAAATTTCTAAACTGTGACTGCCCACATCCTTTCCTGTCTTCCACCCCCACCGTTCTGCCCAACACTTACCTGGTTTCATCAATATAAACTGCCTCCAGCACAGATGCTGCATATTCGATGTTTTTTTTTAAATCCACCACATTGACATCTCCCTTCTCGAGCTGCTTTACCAAGCATCTTAATCTGTGAAGAAGAGGGCAAAAACATCAGTGTGCTGCTCAAATAAAATTTCAGTTACTGCACTTTCTAATTACAATACCAGAACCAACACAATTGCCAGTGCAGAGGCAAGAGGCTATCACTGCATTTCTTCTCTTGTTTTATACAAACCTGGATTTAGAATACACATAACAGTGACCAGCTGCATGACTTTACAGCTTGCTAGATTTGTTACACCTGTTAAGAAAAGGCATTTGCATTCCAGTAAAGGAGGTGGAGCACCTCCCTAACAAGGACAGGCTGAGGGAGCTGGGTTTCTCTAGCTTGGGGAAGAGGAGACTGAGGAGTGACCTCATTAATGTCTATAAATATGTGAAGGGGTGGGTGTTGGGAGGATGGAGCTGGGCTGTTCTCGGTGTCATGTAGTGATAGGACAAGGGGCAATGGGTGTAAGCTGGAACACAGGAGGTTCCACATCAACCTGAGAAGGAACTTCTTCACAGTGAAGGTGACAGAGCACTGGAACAGGCTGCCCAGGGTGGTTGTGGAGTCTCCTGCGCTGGAGATATTCAAGACCCGACTGGATAAGTTCCTGTGTGACTTGGTCTAGGTGATCCTGCTGTTGCAGGTGGATTGGACTAGGTGATCTTTCGAGGTCCCTTCTGATCCGTAATGATTCTATGATTCTAAGTCAGACAGGGCTCAGCAACTATCATCAGAGTAATTTCACAGTATCACAGTATCACAGTAATGATAAGGTTGGAAAAGACCTTAAAGATCATGCAGTCCAACCTAAATCCAAAAAAACCCAGTAATCCTAACATCCAACATTCATATTGACTTGTGGCTTCATGATTTTGCCTGAGTGCCTAATTTTCCTTAAACAATAATTAAAAGTTTGCAAATTGTCTTACTGTATGTTTTTTTGTTCTTCAAAGCTTTCCAATATCCACTATACATTGATTTTGTTTTATTTAGACATCTTTAGTTTTCATTTAGGTCTCCAGCACATTTTCTTTGTTAGTGTGAGCTGATGTGGAGCTCCATTGTTTCTGTGTTGTAGAAGTGGCTCATTACACCAGAGGAAAGGTGGTGCCCATGGCATAGGAAGACCCAACTGCTTTCCACCACGTGCTTTGAGAACTTTATTTGACACTGCGAATGCGTACCCCAAGTGGGACTTCACAGTGCATGATCAACTCATGCCTCTGCAGCAATGCACTTAAAAGGAACTTCATGAGTAACAGATTTTGTCCTTGAACACTCTGACGAGGACACCTCTTCACTTAATCACACAGAACAGTCACAGCACCAGAGTGAAATGAAAAGTTTAACAACAACTGTGTAGAACTGTGACTAAATGAAGAAGTGAAATGTGACTTAACTAAGTGTGGATACTTTCCTAGTCCTGTGCCGTATCACTGACACACAACAAGCTACACTTTTGTACAAATTAAAGTGAAGATTTAACTTTCATGAAAGAATCTTTTTTATCTGTAAGAAATATGAAAAAGTTGTGTGAAACAGGGATGTAGTTAGATCACAGTCAGCACTAAGCTGCCTATTTTATGAATAAGTCATATTTATGGCACTGAAAAAGCACGCACACAACACACAATGTCATACAACGGTATCGGGCACGCACAATGTTTGACTGGACCTACTTAAAATCCAAGAATAATAAAAGAACACAGACATTGTCTAAACAAACCTCTCACGAATTTAGAAAGTACTCTTCCATCATAAAAGCTCTTTCATCTTTTTACTTTATATTTATTTGGCCTAATGATGTCCAAGACTGCAAGGGTTGTTTTAGCAAACGGAGTTTTAAGATCCGATTCATCATTCTCCAATGTTTTATCTACATTCAGATTAGCACAGATCATCTCACAAACAAGGCTTTAAGCAAACACATTTACATGATATTTTACACAGTGCATCGCGTATGAATGGCATGAACACTTCGTGTTCAAAGATTTTCTCAGAGAAGTGAAGTGGGTGGATGAAATACTGTGGGAGTGCATCTACTGTGTAGAAATAACCTCATGCATGGGGAGGCAGCTTCAGTATCAAACTCCTTCCACTTCAGAGGCACCTAACAGGGTGAAGAACCTAGTTCACAGACACTACTCACAGTGCAATAGCCCATGTCTGCTCCTCAGCAACGCACACAAGCACCCAGAAAACCTTCCCAAAGCAACAGTGCTCAGGTGAGTCTGGCAGCTGTATCACTACTTGAAAGAAGCCGCAGTTTCTAGCTCTTGCACTGTTCCCTTTGTGTTTGAGGGAGAATGTTTCTGAATTGCACTTTCCCAAGTGGAAGCATGAATTGATCATAAAATGCAACACTTTGCAGTGGAGAGGCAGGTTATGGTAGAACAATATGAGCTCCAAATGGTTTAAAATCCTACAATTTCCAGTGGTTCTACATCTCCTCAGGGCACAGAGCAGATGACAGGTAGGTGGAATAATTTTAAATTTGCAGGAGGAAAGGAGTCCCTGGGGAAGCCTTTAAGCTATCATGACCCTTTAATATCGTGTTGCAGAGGTGGAAGACAACCAATGTAACTTGCCCTGTCATTACGGTTCATCGTCTAGGAGTGTAGGAATGCAGAAGACAGTAACAGAGCAAGCGATTTGGAAAGGCTGCTCAGGCAAAGTTCAAGTGATTCTGAAGAAATCACAAAATCACAGAAGGACAAACATCCATATAATTCCACGATGACCAGTGATCTTGTCATCTCATGAACCCATGCTTTGTGGAGGTTTCTTAAAGAGGCTGTAGCTGTCCCAGTGCAGATCTGTCACAGAACCATCAGATTAGAAGGCACCATTTCCAAGCTCTTGCTCAAGGCAGGGCCAAGCCCAAAGTCAGGTATTAATTTCAAAGTTAGATCATATTTCCCGGAGGCATTTCCATTTGAGCTTTGAATGCAGAGTAATTTCAAAGGCTCCCTACGCAATCAGTGTTGATGTTTAACCAGCCTTACGATGGATTATTTTATTCCAGTATCTAACTGGAACATCTTTTGTGGCAACTTGTGCCCAGTATTTCTTGTGCATTTCCAAGAAAAATTGTCACTCTTCAGAACACAACTTCCCACTAGGAAGCTGGACACAGCATCAAAATCTTTCTATAGTATTGCTGATCGGACACTTGTCAGGGGATAGTCATGAAGGCCACCACAGAGGTTAGAAAAATGGACTTCTAATGCAGCAAAATTCAGTGTACGGGTGATCTGAATATACTTCATCTATTATGCACTGAAACAAAATAGCCAGAGAGTTTAAGAACTGACTTTTCAGTAATTAAATTAACATTTAAGTGAAGAGTAAGTATGCCAACTTTTAAGAAAAGACAACAAGTGTTAGAATACTCACAGCCCAGCACATCACATTTGTTTAGTGACAAGGAAAAGTGACAAAAGAGACTTGTCGCTCCAGCTGTATTGAACAGGGTCTTTTCTCTATTTGTTTCCATTCTTTTAATGAAGTATGAGAAATTCAGAACAAACATGGGAAATGCCACTAGAAAACCTGAAATGCTACTTAAAAACTGAGCTAATTGCATCACTCTGCCATTAAGAACTAAGACAGCAATAGAAGCAAGAACCATCTGAAAGGGCTACTCTGTAAAACAGAAAACAGACCATTTTGGGGTGCAAAGAAAATGGTACGCATAGCTGATACGGCACAACATGAAAGAAGAGATTCAGAGATAAAAAGATCAACTGAAAACTGCATTTTAAAAGAAGCAGCCTCAGTTTGCAAGGGAGAGACATCTGTAACTAACAAAGGGAGTGTAATTTGAATTAATCAAGTGGAACACCATCTTTTGTCATATTGGGTAAAGATCATTAACAGCACTGTGGTATTAAATGCTTTTGCAGACAATCCACATACACTCTGCTCCTGCCTATGAGGTTACTGGGACCAGTGTTTCCGTAGTTCCCACCTCCTGGTGCAGCTGATGCCCACGTCCAGCTGTGAACAATAGGCCACCCAGCAACATGCCAACAAACCAGGAGAAAACAATGACTTTATGAGGAGTCCAAGTGGAATGATCTTGAATAACAGTATAAAAATCACTCCTCAGTTGTTCCCTCCTTACTTGTCAAAATTCTGCCGTGTTTGAATTAGAGTTTTGATAAACTGACTGTAACTTCCAGAGGTTGTACCAACTTAGCTGAGGATACATTTTGGGTTATTTGAGAAGGCTTCCTAGGCCAGTTTCAGTACCTACAGGAAGCTAAAGGAAGACTTGTTTTCTTCTACGGATTCGTGCAAAGGTCAACAAATACAACACAGTTGGAAACACAGGAAAGTTGTGCTAAACTAAACACAGATTTAAAAGGTAACAACGAAAAATGATGGTGGGGGGGACAGGGACGGATTGCTAAGAAGGGACATTGTAAGGTAGAGAGGCAAATGAGTTGGACAACTTCAATTTCAGATTTTAGGGTGCCTCTTCCTTTTCCAAGGGAAAGAAAATTACCAGTGACCACTGAGAACAAATGTCAGTTAGTTCAGCTCAAGCAGTCTTCAAGAATAAGAAGAGGAAAATTCTGTCCGAAGTTAACTTCTGGACCTGAGAAAAACCGCTGCATCTGCTTTCCCAACACTGCCTTTATCTGCCATCTGAGTCTTCCCAGCGTCAAGGACTGTGAAGAAATAGCTTTCTAACTCACACAACTGGACTTCACTTAAAACTGTTTTGGAAACTTTCTAAAAAAAAAAAAGCTGGCTTTTGCCACAGATTCTATTAAAGGAGAAGTGAAATAAACTGTAAGAAGTAACCTGTAAATGAACCTGCTTCCTATAATATTTTGAAACAAATGGAAGTCACTCTGAAGATGGGCAATAAACGTATTGATAATTTAAAAAAAAAATAAACAAAGAGAAATAGTTATTCACATTAATATTAACAAAACACAATGCCAGTTTAAAACTTATCTGTGTTAAGTCAACTGCAACTACAAGTTGTAAATCACTGTGTTCCCATGAACTAGCTGAGAAAAGCCTAGCTGTGTGCCAACTGTATTAATTCCCTGAAAAGATTATGAGCAGATACTGACATTGTGTTAAAAAGTTTAAGGGCAGGAAAAATATTTTCCAGAAACATTCTTTCATGTTTTGTTTGGACTACTTAATATTGGGTAATAAAAGTAACTGCATAATTGTAATCTTTATTATCTGCTCCTCTAAATGAGCATTATATATCAGCCCATTTTCCCTGGAAAAGGGAAGTCCCAATACAGTTGTAATATTTGCAAGGCACAACTATAAAAGACTAGACACGAACACGCAAATCACAGAAACACAGAACACTGGGGATTGGAAGGGACCTCGAAAGATCATCTAGTCCAATCCCCACCCACCACAGGAGGACCACCTAGACCAAGGGGCGAGGTGCCAGAAAATACCCCAAAGATGGTAATAAAGATTCAGAAGTGATCCCTTTAGGTAGCCACCTCTGTTCCCTTCTCCTATCTGCAGTTAGGAGGTGGTCAACTAACATTTACATTTACATCGGCCAACATTTGCGTCAAGTTTAGGGAAAAACAGCCAGATGCAGGATCATTTTCCAGTCAAGGGAAGGCCAGGTTATCAGTGGAGAGCAAGGATTAGAATTGTGAGCTCTTGACTCAGACCTTGATGTGTGTTGCCCTGCCCTGGGATCGTACAAAGTGCACTTTCAAATGGAGTTACCTAATCTTTCTTTTAAGTAGAGATGCTGTCCCTCAGTAAATTCTGATATGGAGAGATAAGCAAGAAAGCCAGATCACATTTTTAGTGCTGCAAGTTTGTTTTCTTAAATTAGTTCTCAGTCAGTGCTGCGCCTGAACATATGCACAGGAAGCCTTGTGGTTGCTATGGCTTTCATGAATCACATTTATTTCATGATTATTTTAAGCATATGAGTGGTACACACTGATCCGTAATTATGATTCAGTCATTAGAAAATATTGAATACGCTGGTAATTCTGCTGGTAATGTAGCCAACATTTTGATATATCGAAACTTCAAGACACGCTGAAAACTAGAAGTTGTGCAGCTGTATAATGCCCACTGGAATGTTCGCTTCCTTAGGGATGAAATTTGCGTTTTCATGATGACAGACTTGCATTGGCAGCTTCAATACTGGTCATGTTTATGCAAAATAAAGTGGTTTTCCTTCAGGCAGGCATTCTCTATCAGGCTTCCTTTAATTGTCAATTCATTTTAGCTTGTCCTATAAATCTATTATTTAACACTCTAAATATTGTCCGTTGGATCTCATTTAGCAACAGGTTCAAGCGTATCTAAAGGCTTAATCAATATTCAGTCAAAAGGCCCATTTTCTTTAGCACCTAGCTGAAATCACTGAAAGCCATGGTGTCTTACATGGCTCCCACCTGAAACCATAAAATGATCCAAACTCTCAAAACCACGTTTTAAACCACATTTCGAATTTTCACGTAATTCTCCACAAATTGATCGCAGAAATTGCAAGTGCTTGAGAAGTCTTAGTGTGCTAACCTCAGCAACACCGAAGGTCTGCTACGGACAGCTGTTTATAGCATCACCTGCTGGTCTGGAGAAACACCTCAGAAGAGGAGGCTCCTCTGAGACCCTGTTGCTGCGCTCTCTGCTGTTTCTCTGGCCCCTCACACCTATGCATCCTTCCTTGAAAGTAACTGTCCTCATTAAATTAAATGTGTCTCACGAGCACACATTGACACATACACTTTCCTCTCACCTTGCTTTGTGCACACTCACAGAATGAAACCTACTTCAGCAAAGCTTTAGGTATCTTTCACACTTCTCTCTTCCATCTGCTAATGACCTGTTATCAGTACTAATTTGTTTCCTCTGGCCAACTGCTTTCCATGTAGAGCATGGGGCTCTGAATCCCTGGGGTGATGAGTTTGAGCCCCGTGTAGGGCATCTTGAGACAGTACTGTAGGCTTACCCTGCTCCAGCAGCAGGGGCTGGACTTAGATGATCTTTCGAGGTCCCCTCCAACCCCTAACATCCTGTGATTCTGTGAAATTACTTCTTTGGTATATACACTCAGATAGGTTACTTGTCTTCCGTTAGATCCAACAAGTAACCAACTCGTCTTTCAGTACCCTAACGTCTATGACTGTTTCTGCTGCCTCAACATCTATTTCCATTATCTGCTGTTCCCATTTCACAATCAATCCCTGAAATCCAAGCTAAAAGATCTTTTTTTGTAAAATGCAAACCACCCTTCTAATGGTTTTTGCCAAATATCTGTTTTTCTGTGAAGATTAACATTTGATCTATAAGGTTCCCCTGTTTCATGTTGAAGTGGTCAAATACTTGAATCTATATGTCCCAAAGTTTTAATGCAAATCCAGACTAAACTCATTATGAAAAACAAGCTTGGAAATAAAATATATATTCAGCACTTCACCAAAATCGTGCGTGAAGATGAGAGAAGACTTTCAGTACCTCTTACTTGTTTGAGCTACTTTGATAAACACACAGAAAAGGCACTTAGCGCATTTAAAAAGCTTTAGTTTTCCTGACGACAGTGGCTTTCAGCAGTGATCAAAGAAGCTTCTAGAAGGTGGGAGATAAGCCTGTAAATCTTTCAAAGCAGTCCTTCTCCTGTATTTAAAAAATTAAAAAATAAAACATCTACAAAGAGGAAGAATATTTCTAAATAGAACACTTCACACTCACGTTTGAGTGTGGGCTCTACACTCGGGCAAAAAACTTGTATCTAAAACTTCTGTGCTGCTGGAAATTATCAGAAGAGTACAAGCCTGGCACATATCACTGCCTGTGCCTCAGAGGAACTCTCTTATCCCTTCCTCACAGCTACCAACCACCACAACTACATTTCCCATACTTGTAAGAAAGACCACGATCACCTTCTGCCCCAGGGATGGTCACAAAGTATGGGAGATATTGTCTGTTTGAGAAGAGTACCTACTAGAAAGCATTTCTCCAGATGACAGTATTATGCCAAAATCCCTCTCCTATTCACCTGAGCCACTCTCTTTTAATGTGGCTGGGATGCAGTCAATTATTTCACCTCATGGAAACGCTCCAGCAACTGGAGTTTCTCTTGTCAGCAACAAGAGAAATGTAATGGTCTGAAAAATTAGTCCGCTCCCTCTCATGTTCCCTCTGATGCCTAGTGCTGCCAGACACTCCATTTTGCTTTAGCTACACTTGAAACTCATAGACGAGTTAGTAACTTCCCATGCAGTGGTGTCTTATCAACCCATCAATTATCACAGAATGATACAGCTTTGGAAACTGATCACTCATTACTCTGCTTCTGTCTCTCTTCTCATGCACCCTGAAGTCATTGGTACACTCATCCTGAATCAACTACCTATCTCCTTCATTTCTGGAGACCAGAAAATCTGGCTTGAGGAATGCTGATACTCATCCTTGGAAAACATCAGGCAAACAGGAAGCAAGTCCCTTTAGAAACATAAAGAACAAGCTATTACATAAAAAGTCAACTTCTGCCACTGAAGACTGCATTAAGTAGGAGAGGTAGCTGCACTGGAAATACTCTGGACTGCTAAGAAAACAGCTTGCTGTCGTTGTGAAGACTATTGAAAGCCTTGTTTGTGCAACTTCTGCAACTCTTAGGGACACGAGTGTGCAGCACTGAAAACAATGTCATCACCCAATGACCAAAGAATCTCCACCTGTGTATCCACTGCAGACACTCCACCAAGAGTAGCCTTTCCTCTACTTGATAAACCGTGACTAAACAACCCAGGTAATGTCCTTCATCAGCATTCAAATAATGACACTATGTTCTATGATTTCTCAGTGGAATCCAACTACATTAAATACTAAATAGAGCACATAATTATAATTCTTATTTCCACAAGATAATAATTAGAACCAGGACAGAATTGCACACAAATGTTGATAAAACTTTACAAATGGCATTACTTACCATTTTAAATTTTTGTTTACTAATATTTACATATTTTTTGCTACATCAGAATGTAAAATCTGGATCTTGTTAAGTAATCTGGGTCTTTTGAGTGTATTTACTAATGATTTTGTATTTATTTCTGCCCTGTCAACTTCCACAGGAAGAGCATGACATGCAGTACCATTTTGTTCTGGCATACTAAGGTCTGCCATCTTCCAGTCCATTTCTCTCAACAGCCATACTAAGCTACCACTGAAGGTCTATTAAGTCATCAGAGGTTACAGAAGAATCATATAAAATATGTTCTTTATATCTATAGCCAGCTGTCTCTCTCCATGCCCAGTTCCACCCCTATTTTGCTAGGAATTATTGCTCTCCCACTATCCCCACATCTGACAGCACAAGTGTATGTGTAACACATCTTCAGCTTGACACTGCCAAAACAATCTGATTCACCCTCCAGATATGGTACAGCATGAGGATTTCTAATGAATTATTTCCACAGAACGCTTAGGCGTCGTGTACTTGTGCCGTTACACTCCTAGATGAACCAGGGCAGTTGTCCTAACGGGTCAGGAGAACAACAAACATTCAAAATCAAACGAGACCTAGTCCAATCTAAACTCTAACTTGAAACTTTGTTATGAAGTTCTCCTTCCCCAAGTATAATTTAACACCTGGAGTACCAAAATATCAAAGTTATACTTTTTATATATAATCCCACCTTACAGATGGAATGACACAGACAATTTATCTTGAATTCTTTTTGCTAAATCATGTCATGGGTCCTAAGGAACAAAATACAGGTCTCTAGGTGTTGCGATACAATTATGAATTGGAAAAATACAAATATTTTCTATTTACTATCAGGAAATAATAAAGAAAATATTAAAATACTGTGAGAGTTATCCTAGTCTGCCTAATATATTGTAGAAAAAATACCACCAGTTTAATTCAAATATCTTTTTTACTAAATACTTAACAGCTTCAACTAATCTGTTTTCACTGCATTAAATTTTCATGCAGAAGATGGAGAACAACAGCTGTAGCCATTACAGCACAATTTTGCAGTAAAACCATTAGCAACTCAGTGGCTCTGAAGAAAGCAATGTGTATGACCATTTAAAAATATGAATAGGGCTTTTATTTCAAATTGCAATGCTGAAATTAAAATGAATAAAAAATGAAAAAAAATCAGGACATGCTGGAACCCAGCACTCTGTGTTATGTGCAACACTAACTTCTGGCATTTGGAACTGTTAAAAATAAATGTTCTGCTGAAGAACAGCCAAATCAAAGTACTTCAAAGTAGGTCTTAGTAGAAGTAGAACATTAGAAAAGTTTAAACACACTTAAAATGGGTGAACTACTCCCCCATACTCTTTAAGAGTGACCATAAGTGGGATGGAAAGTAATACAACCATTCTTACTGAGCTTGATCTAGAATCTCAAATGAGAAATTAAATTTTAATTAAGGTCAAGTGAGAAACTGAAATTCACTATCTGTCCTTGGGTATCTCCGTCATTGGGTGCTTCAGGATGAATAGAATTAAACGAGGCCCTGGGCTCATCAGGAAGAGCTTTCCCAAGAAAGTTATTCTTGAATAATAATGTGTTCAGATAATATTAAGCCCATTATCTGGTATATAGTGTGTGTATATATATAGGCATATATACATATATATGTAAATATTTGCTTTGGTTCTGAATCAGTTGTGACAGCCTGCAATTCACCTTCAAGACACTGTCTTAATCTTTTGTTGCTCATCACATAGGTACCCGACTGCAATTTTCCTGCTAAGCTGGAAAAAACCTTTAAGTCATCGAGTCTCACCATTAACCTAACTCTACCGAGGCCACCACGAAACCATGTCCTTGAGCACCGTATCTACATGACTTTTAAACACATCCAGAGATGAAGTGGTTAGTTCAACCACTTATTTGGACAATTTGTTCCAATATTTGGATGACCCTTGCAGTGAAGACATTTTTCCTAATGTCCAAGCTAAACCTCCACCGGCACCAAACGTGAGATGATATCCTCTTTACACATTTTATAAGCAGACTAGATTGAAAATTCAAACCTAGTGCTCAGACTGTACATGACAATTTTCAAAGAACATTCACAAGCAAAACACATGGGAATTACACTGAGTCATCAAGAATGTTGTAGCACATATTTTCCTTAGCATCTCCAGGTGAAAGTAAAGGTAATTCAAAATATATCTCTCAGCCCAAACAGATTACACCAAAATTGTTCAGAATGCATTTTTCCTACAGAAAAGACATGCTTACTTTTTTACTTTAATTAATTACTACACAGTTCTAAGGAGCTACGGAACAACTGACCCCGCTAACTAGAGCATCACATCCTTTCCTAAGACAAAGGGCCTCATGCAGCACTTTTTGTGTTCGACAAAAAATAAAAAAATTTAAAATCATTTTCAGCCTTTCTGTCCAATACTATGGCCATCTTACTTGTTTGCTAAAAGATACTCAGCTCTACTGCTTTCCAAAAGTTCCTACACTGCTTTCAAAATTAGCCACGTTGCTAAATTTATCCACCTATATTTAGTTACTTGTGGAATTGCATATAAATGTTTTTATTTGCTATCTAAAAAACCACCTAACCAGAAAGAGCTTTCAGCTAGAATGTTACAGGGCTTCTAGGTAAGCACTGGCTTGTAAGAAAAATTCAGCACTGGCTTTCAATAATACAAAATTGTGTTTTTAATGTCTGTGTCTTTCCAGGCCTCACAAAATCAAAGAACTCTCTAAGATGACTACAACGTACCTAAATGTACTCCTCTAGGGACATGAAATCTAACCCGAAAAGTTGAGCTCTTTTATGGTCATGACAATGATTTCTAAATTGTGCTAATTTTTCATAGCTCTATTGAATGAATCACCATCCTTCAGGCTCTCTGAAAAGCCTTGGCATTCCTTTCAATTAAGAATTTGGCTACATTTTCATTTCAAAATAGAAAACTAGCACATTTTTGATTCAATATTGAAAGATAACATTGGTATACACACTTAATAAATATTTTGGAAATGTTTGCATGTACAAAAATGAAAATAAGCAGTAAGCCAGTTTGTTAATGTAACTGCATAGTGTGGTTTACCTGCCACATCCTCAAAGAATATAGTGCTTTGTTTTTCTTAGCTTTTCATATTCTGCTACTGCACCATATTTTTAATTGGAATCTTAAGCTCTTGAATATAATTATTCACTTTCATCTAACATAATGTGACTCAGAGAAATAACCCAGTAGTTTGCCCTCAAAATACAAGCCAGCTTTAAAACAGTATCAATCAGTGCAGACAAGAGAGTGCTTACATCCAGATAAGGTAAAGAACATAAAGAAATACCACAGCAAAATATACACAAGTTAAATGTCATAAAATTAATGCAAAGTAGAAAGTGTCTTATGCAGCAGTCTCCTACTAATCTACTGTTTGCACCTGTAGATCATCATGTCTTCAGTACGCAGTGCAGGATGTTCTTACATGGTGAAAGGAAAACTGAATGCACCCCTCATAAACAGTTAAGCTCTAGTGAATGTGATACTGCGTGTGTCAGGGTTAACAGAAATGTTTACAACGTGGTTGATTGTGATCATTGAGATAAAAAGTCTCTAAGATTTCATTGCCCACATTACAGTTTAATTTCATTTTGCAATAATAATGTCATAAAGACACAAATCACATGGATGTCACCTTTTTGGGCAGCCACCACTGCTTCCTAAGTCAGCAAATGGCCACAACCACTGAGGACTGTCTGTGCTTATCTGACTTGAATATCAGGATCTGAACTCTGGTTGGCTCTCTGGTTGGCTCTCTGGTTTGCCAGAGATTTCCATTTCAGTAAGAAATACACAAAGAGACAACAAATAGCAAGGATACGCCCTAAAAAAAAGAAAAAGTAAAAGGATGGTGAAATAGGGAACTATAAGGTAAATAAATAGATAGCCCAAAATGATACTCCAGATAATTAAGAAGCCCGTAGTGCCCAAGTTGTTCAAGATACTCCCATATATAAGTCAATGTGTACATTCAAACAGAAAAGGTAGACTCGGTACGCTCACCATGATGCTGGGGCATCAAATCAAGCAACGAAGAGATCTAAGTCTAGTTTTTTAACACTTCAGGAAAATGCAATTCTTGTTAAAAGATGGATTAGCTTCCTTTTTTAGGAAACCCATGTTGAAATTACTGATTGACTAACTATGTAAAAAAGTCAGACTAAAGTTCTCCACAGTCAGTGAATTAAATGTGAACAAGCTACAGCAAAGACACATTCAATACAGAAACTAAAATAGCAAAAATATTTGTGCTTTTGTTATAGTTTAAAAAATGTTGTTACTGGTACTGAAAACTGTAAACCAAAGCTGCAAATGTAATTTATGTGTTTTCTGTGAACAGAGGGGTTTTGGGCTGTGAAGCAGGTTTGGAGTTTTGGTTTTGGGTGTGTCTATACAGACAGCATGGAACCTCAAACATCAGTGGAAAGCTTCATCTGGATTTCCATAGTTTGCTGACATGTGGGGAGTTCTCCCCTTGTTCGTGGCCACAGAAATTTACATTTTGGAAATGGAGGAAAGGGCATGGAACAGAGAACTGGATTTTAAAGTGCCCACTGATACTGAAGGACATGAGTCTGAACATCACGGATACCATGCTTCCATAGAAGCAAGAACAGTTGGAGGTTTCTTCCCTTTCTACGGTTTGGGCATCGAGGTTTTGGCTCAGTTGTGTAAGAACATTATGATGCATCTCTGCATTTCTTTGAGTGTTGTGTCTTTTTGTGTGAGGTAAAATAAATATCTTGTTGCCTTTTTTTTTCACAAATTAAGTTAGTTTTGGTTTTTGTCTGCAATTCATAAGTGGTTCCTTTCCAAGCCTTCCCTGTATTGTTTTTACTTCTGCTTACTAGCATCTTAGCTAAATTAAAAACATAATATTGTTGTTCAGGTATTTAAACAGTGACCATTTTTATGAAGAAACTTACCAATAGCTCAATAATGTGACATTAAAGTGAGATACATGGAAGCAACTCATAGTTATGAAAGCACGGGTATAAGTGCACCCCAAAGAAAAAGACATGATCCATGGACAAAGGACTGTAAGTATTTGGTATCATTTTTCTATTAATTTTCAGTTTTTCATATCTTTGAAATTTTCTGTCAAACAAATGCAATTTTATTTTGTGTAGATCAACATACATCTTAAAATACTGCTAATACTCTACTGCTGGAGACATGTAAACATATTCTACATGAAGAACAGTGGAATGGTCTTCCTCCCTAAGATCCTAGATCAGTATTAAAGAAAGGCATTTCTACTACTGTGAATAGGGAGTGATTTAAAGCATGCCTTGCCATAAAATAACCTTTTTCTATTTTATTTTCAAAATATACTAGCATGAAAGTATTGTTTAAACTTTTCATTCACTATGATTATCATTTTGAGGTCCCATCAGCTTTAATCCAGAGTAGTTAATCTCAAATTCATTTCTAGAATAGCTACAGTTCAAATGGATGGTCCATTAAACGAACAAAGACAAAAGGAGCAGAGTAAAACTGTCTTTCAGTACAAAGGAATAAAACTTTTCAAAACTGAATTCATAAAATGACAACAGTAACACTTGAAGAGCAACTATCAAAAGAAGATCTAATTATTTTGTGCTAACAGAGTTGGAGCTGTTTGGCCAAACAGAGCTATTCTGCTAGATTCAGAAATACTGACAAACGAGTTGTTGGCACCTCAACCACGATTACATAAGTGACATAAAAATTTACTAAACATGATGATCTCATTTAAACTATCTAGTTGTCTGACATGGATTTCAATTATTTGCAGTAGGAGGAATTAATTCCACTCAGAGGCAGAACGGCTTGATATGCAGATACGTATTTGATCACAGATTGACATGAGCCCCCAAATCTGTCAACATATAATTAAATCATAGTATCAATAGAATCACAGAATCATAGAAACCTAGAATCACAGACTGGCTTGGGTTTGAAAAGACTTTTAAAGGTCATCAGGTCTAAGTTCCCTGCAATAAGTGGGGACATCTTTAAGTAGAGCAAGTTGCTCAGGCCATCTAATCTGGCCTGGAACGTTTCTAGGTCTGATGCCTCTACCACATCTCTGCACAAACCGTTCGAGCACTTCACCACTCTCATTGTTATAAATGTCATTCTTGTATCTAGTCTAAATCTCTCCTCTTTTGTTTAAAATTACTCCTCCTTGTACTGTGGCAACAGGCCTTCCCTCCCTTAAGCCCTTCAACACTTTTGCTCTAAACATAGCCTGGCTTTATCCAGTTTTTGTTTCTGAGTCTTTTTCCTTTTGCTTCCTGCCATGCAACTCCCTGTGCTCAGGCACAGGTGCCGAAGAGGCTGACTGAGGGGTCTCAGCGTTCCAGCAGCACTCTCTCTCACCTTACCTCTTATCTACAAAATATACTGCGCATAGCTGTGCAGCTCACGTTGCAAAGAATGTTTTTAATGCACAGCTGCAGCTTAATTTCAGATGTATTCGGATTGGGGTTTTTTAAATTATTATCTACAACTATATGAAAGGAACACACTTGCAAGTGTCTAACAGTCGAGTCACTAGGCAAGGTGGCTTCCTTCAGATGAATCTTGTTGGGTGGTTCATCTGCTCTGTCCTCATCTGAATTTCCTAAAACACCCTGTTTTTTTCTTATTTTAAAGTGAGATGTTGTTGCAGAAGGGTAGAAGTGCTGTGGTTGGGAGATTGGACCAGATGACCTTTCGAGGTCCCTTTCCGATCCCTTAATGTTCTGTGATTTTGTGTTCCTGTGTTCTAATGATGAAAGAGGTATTTATTTTCAATGGTTAATTGATGGAACGGAAGTAAACACAAAACATCATACATGCTCTAAGCTGCAGGCAAAACTGTATGCTTGGATCCTAACAACTGTGCAATGTAATGATATGTTAGCAATAGTGTTAGTCATCATAGGTCAGAATCCTAGTTGGCCTGAGTCTCACAGAACACGGTGGAGTTACATCATTTTGCGTGAGCACACACATCTTCCAATGCATTTTAGCATGATGGCATAAGGAAACAAAATCAGTGGTTTTTTCAGTGAAGACTATGTGCCCTCAATGCTTTTACTAGTGCGTATATTCACGGTTCCTTTACAAAGCCATTGGACATCTCCAATTATGAAGACAGATTAAACAAGCAGTGTAGGAATACATTAATACCTCATGCATGTAATAAAGATACATGGCTTAACAGTCCATGAATTCTACTGTGCTGCTGTCACTAGTGAGGCACTATTTGTGCTTTCCATGCATGCACTTAACTCATTTGCAGTGCTCCCTAGCAACGTTTCCATCCTGAAAATACACAAAATCACAAATTATACTGGTTTGAGATAGTAAATCCTACAGTATATCTTCTTTCCACTTCCTATAGTATATCTTATTTTCGCTACAAACCTAGCTGACAAAGTATTTAAACCAGGACAATGGTCTGCTTTGAACTCCCTGCATGAGTGGAGTTCTGCGGCTGTCGCAAGAGGCATGACAGCAGGCAGCTGAGCCAAGTCACTGGTGTCAGAAAGATAGGACACAACAGCTCTCCTCTACACAGATGGATTAATTACATAAAGACTTCTCAACACAAGTACCATGTTGCCTCTTACTATATCCACATCTACATAGCTAGATTATTGGAACTTGTGACTTAGCACTAAACTTCACAGAGAACAAGCTTCCCTTTCCTTGTTACGTACCAAGAAGCAACTCAACCAGAGCAGCTGGTTTCTGTCAGAAGGCTGGGATTTTTTTAGCAATGTAGCCTCTTTCCAAACTCCCATTAATAAATTGCATACATGGCAGAATTATTTTGAAATGGCATGAAAAACTCTAAGAGAAAAAAATCATCTTTTAAAAAATTATTTGATTCTGCAGTCCTCTCACGCACACTCAGTTTAACTCCATTGGATTTCTACTAGCAGAAGGGTTAGAAATTATGTCATAAACTAACAGTGTTAGGTGTATTATAAAGCCACACAAATTCTCCTTTCTTTGATGCTGCTGGAGTACGTGCTACCTTAAGGTTCAGGATGTTTCCCTGTAGCACCCCTTACAACACTGTAAGTTTAACCCCGTTAGGACTAGGTGTGTTTTGGAAAACACAATTTTTCTTCAGGCTTGCTCCAATGTTTTCTTGTGATGAATAAGGCAATTTTTGAGCTGCCTTTCTGAATCTTGTCAGCACTTCCAAGTTCTACATTCTTAAAACTGCAGCATTTTTTCAAAACATATTGCTTCATAAATCTTATTTAACAGAAAAACCTTGAAACCGTATTTTGAGGACCTAAATCAGTTAATGAAAATGGAAACGTTTTATAAACAGGATTATAGAAACCCTATAAAAGTCAGTTAAGAGGTTTTTCCAACCTGTTAGAGACTGTGAATATTAAAAAGAAACTAAGATAAATGTTAGTAATCCCATTCACAACAGCTGAAGAATCTCTATTTATTGGACCTGTCATTGCATTTAACTAGCAGCTCATAATTATGAAAAAGATAAACACTGTTGTAAGATGGATTCATAGTAGTGAGTTCTCTCTATTAATAAAAAAAAAAATCACTGAAGTTCCCCTCCTGTTGGATTACACGGCACAATTAGGCGATCTGCCAGATCATTTACAGAATCCTCCTACAGAACTGTTTTTATTTAGCTGCTAGATTTAGCTATCATTCTAAAACTTGACATGAAAATATCTAATTTCATCATAATCAGAGTAGACCAGCATATTCCACTACTTCTCCTAAAGTCACACATTGTATTCCACATTCAGATTTCACATGAGCTCCTTATTTGAGATACACATTTACATGCAATGCTATAGGCGTTCGTGTCGCTTAACACAGTAAAAAGAAGCACAAGAGCTTCTTCATACTTCTCAATATACCCCCGAAAGAAAACAAAAAGCTGTTTCTGAATACTGTAGAGTTTATCAAGTAGACTGTGATTATGGATCTTTTCCTGAACCAAAGTTTCTCTGAAATGTATACAATATCAGAAAAGCTTTTTGGTTTGAATAACTGACATTTTCTTACAAATAGCAAGCCTGTATTACGTTAACAGCCTCTTACCAGTAAAGCACAGAACACTGGAAGCATCTTGCAGTCACTTTGCTTTTTTCTGAATGCTCATAGTAGGACATGATAGAACAAATTTATGTCTTCCTAAAGAGTTTGATTCTCACATGCATCAGCTTCTGGGCCATCTGATAATTACTGTTATGCTTCTCAGTATGTACAGTAGACCTCTGCTTAGCTGACATATGTCAGACAATTGTTGAAAAGCCAGAAAGCAATGCAGTGGCGGCAAACCCGGGAGCCTTAAAAGGCGGCGAAACAAAGCCGCACCCAGACCACGTGGCGCACTGACAGCACAACCTTCTCTACCTGGCAGGGGGCAACAAACAAAAAAAAAAAGGGTCAGCACAGCAGCAGAGAAGCCCAAGCTATGGTAACCGCTGCAGATGGATGTGGGAACCCAATCAGAGGTCCACCAACAAGATGAGGCTGTGCAGGTTACAAGCTGCCAGGAACATAGCACGCTTTCGCTTTTTCCTGTCTGCGTACGGTGTGAGCAGGTAGATTATCTGCTTAACCAAGCAGCACAACTGCAAGACAAGGTTGAAAAGCTACAAGTGGAAGCAGAAAGGCGCAGGAGAATTAGAGAGGCTGAAATAGAAGTAGTGGTGGAGCCAGGCTCTGCAGTCTGGACAACAGTCAAATAAGAGCCAGAATCAAGAGGCCCCTGCATCCTGTAGTTCTCACATGGAGGACAGAAGCTCAAGTAGAAGGTGTGAGCGGAGCCAACTGCAGGGTCATGGCACAAGGCAAGCACCACCTTTGCCTGCCTCATCTCTCCAGCTGTCACTGAGAAATAGATATAAGCCCCTACTGGAAGACAGCCAGTCTAATAAGGATACAGAGGACAGGGAACCTATACCGGAGGTTCTAGCAAGGTTGCATAAATCCAGGAGGTCTTCCAGTAATATGACAACCTCCTCCACAAAGAAGAAGAGAAGGGTCCTAGTTATTGGAGAATTGCTCCTGAA
>VXBP01006622.1:5688-58821 GCA_013400115.1 Rhinopomastus cyanomelas | reverse complement strand
AGGAGTTGGAAATCTGTGTCCAGTCAGGTGATTATGATCTGGTGGCAATTACAGAGACATGGTGGGACAGCTTGCATGACTGGAATGCGGTCATGGATGGCTATGTCCTTTTCAGAAGGGACAGATCAGCAATGGGGGGGTGGTGGAGTTGCTCTTTATGTGAGAGAGCAACTGGAATGTATTGAGTTCTGTCCAGGGGCAGATGAAGAGACAGTTGAGAGTTTGTGGGTGCGAATCAAGGGGCAGGCTGCCATGGGTGACACTGTTGTGGGTATCTATTACAGGCCACCAGATCAGAATGAGGAAGTTGATGAGATCTTCTACAGGCAGCTGACAGCAGCCTCACAGCTACAGGCCCTGGTCCTTGTGGGGGATTTTAACTACCCTGATATTTGCTGGTCCTACTCAGCCAGCCACCCACAGTCCAGGAGGTTCCTCCAGTGCATTGGTGACAATTTCCTGATGCAGATGGTGGAAGAGCCCACTAGCAGAGGAGTACTGCTGGATCTTGTACTCACCAAAAAGCTGGGTCTGGTTGAAGCAGTGAAGGTTGAGGGCAGCCTTGGTTGCAGTGACAATGAGATGGTGCAGTTCAGGGTCTCGTGTGGTAGGAACAGAATAGCTAGCAGAACCACTACCCTGGACTCCAGCAGGGCCAACTTTGGCCTTTTCAAGCAATTGCTAGGGGACATCCCATGGGACAGGGTACTGGCAGGTAAAGAGGCCCAAGATAGCTGGTTAACATTCAAAGACCACTTTTTTGAAGCACTACACAAGAGCATTCCAACAGGAAACAAGTCCAAGAAGGGAGCCAGAAGACCTGCGTGCTTAAACGGGGAGCTTCTGGGCAAACTCAAGAGGAAGAAGAAAGTCTATAGGTCATGGAAGGAGGAGATGATCACCTGGGGTGATTATAAGGCTCTGGTGAGAGAATGTAGGGATGCAACTAGAAAAGCCAAGGCCTCCTTGGAATTAAACCTTGCAAGAGAGGACAAGGGCAACAAAAAGGGCTACTTCAAATACATAGCAGGTAAAACTAAAACTAGAGGCAACATAGGCGCCCTGCAGAATGAGGTGGGTGCCCTGAAGACAGAGGATACAGACAAAGCAGAGATACTGAACACATTCTTTGCCTCTATCTATACTTCTTGAAGCTGTCCTGATATCAAGCCCCAGACTGCTGAGGCTCAGAGGAAGCTGAGACGAGACAGGAGACTGCCCTGGTTGATGAGGGCTGGGTTAGGGATAAGTTGAACAAACTTGATGTACATAAATCCATGGGGCCTGATGGGATGCACTTATGAGTGCTAAGGGCAGAAGTCATTGCTAGGCCACTCTCCATCATCTTTGCTAAGTCATGGCGATCAGGAGAGGTGCCTAGGGACTGGAGGATAGCAAATGTCACTCCAATCTTCAAAAATGGTGAGAAGGAGGACCCAAGTAACTATAGACTGGTCAACCTCACCTCCATTCCAGGAAAGGTGATGGAACAATTTGTCCTAGATGCTTCCAATAGAAGGATCATTAGGAACAGTCAGCATGGCTTCACCAAAGGGAAGTCATGATTCATCAACCCAATAGCCTTTGATGATGGCATAACAAGGTGGATAGATGATGACAGAGCAGTAGATGTGGTCTGTCTGACTTCAGTAAGGCATTTGACACAGTCTCCCACAGCATCCTTGCAGACAAACTGAGGAAGTGTGGACTAGATGACTGGGTAGCAAGGTGGTNCCTGAAGACAGAGGATACAGACAAAGCAGAGATACTGAACACATTCTTTGCCTCTATCTATACTTCTTGAAGCTGTCCTGATATCAAGCCCCAGACTGCTGAGGCTCAGAGGAAGCTGAGACGAGACAGGAGACTGCCCTGGTTGATGAGGGCTGGGTTAGGGATAAGTTGAACAAACTTGATGTACATAAATCCATGGGGCCTGATGGGATGCACTCATGAGTGCTAAGGGCAGAAGTCATTGCTAGGCCACTCTCCATCATCTTTGCTAAGTCATGGCGATCAGGAGAGGTGCCTAGGGACTGGAGGATAGCAAATGTCACTCCAATCTTCAAAAATGGTGAGAAGGAGGACCCAAGTAACTATAGACTGGTCAACCTCACCTCCATTCCAGGAAAGGTGATGGAACAATTTGTCCTAGATGCTTCCAATAGAAGGATCATTAGGAACAGTCAGCATGGCTTCACCAAAGGGAAGTCATGATTCATCAACCCAATAGCCTTTGATGATGGCATAACAAGGTGGATAGATGATGACAGAGCAGTAGATGTGGTCTGTCTGACTTCAGTAAGGCATTTGACACAGTCTCCCACAGCATCCTTGCAGACAAACTGAGGAAGTGTGGACTAGATGACTGGGTAGCAAGGTGGTTTGTGAACTGGCTGCAGGATAGAAGCCAGAGGGTAGTGGTTAATGGGACAGAGTCTAGTTGGAGGCCTGTATCTAGTGGAGTTCCTCAAAGGGCAGTACAGGGACCAGTACTATTCAATGTAGTCATTAATGACTTGGATGAAAGATTACAGTGCACTATTAGCAAGTTTGCTAATAGCTGGGAGGAGTGGCCGACACCCCACCAGGCTGTGCTGTCATTCAACAGGACCTGGACGGGCTGGAGAGCTGGGCAGGGAGAAATTTAATGAACTATAATCATACAATCATAATGAGGGCAAGTGTAGAGTCTTGCATGTGGGCAAGAACAACTGCAGATACCAGTAAAAGTTGGGGACTGACCTGTTGGAGAGCACTGTAGGAGAAAGGGACTTGGTGGTCCTGGTGGACAGCAGGATGACCACGAGCCAGCAATGTGCCCTTGTAGCCAAGAAGGCCAAGGGCATCGTGGGGTGGATCAGAAGGGGGATGGTTAGCAGATCAAGAGAGCTTCCTCTCCCCCTCTACTCTGCCCTGGTGAGACCACACCTGGGCCCCTCAGTTCAAGAAGGACACGAAGTTGCTAGAGGGAGTCCAGTGTAGGGCAATAAGGGTGATGAAGGAAGTGGAACACCTCACAGGAAAAGCTGAGAGAGCTGGGTCTCTTTAGCTTGGAGAAAAGGAGTCTGAAGGATGACGCCATTAATGTCTACAAATATGTGAACCGCGGGTGTCAGGACAAAGGAGCCAGTTCTTCTCAGTGTCATCTAGTGATAGGACGAGGGGCAATGGGTGTAAGCTGGAACATAGGAGTTTCCATATAAATATCAGAAGGAATTTCTTCACAGTGAGGGTGACGAAGCACTGGAACAGGCTGCCCTTGGGGTTGTGTACTCTCTTTCTCTGGAGACTAGATGTTCCTGTGTGACTTGGTTTAGGTGATCCTGCTGTGGCAGGGGGGTTGGACTAGATGATATTTTTAGCAGGCTTTAATCCCACAGTACCAATGTATGCTTAGCAGATTAATTTTCTAGACTGGTTATTGGATGGATTGAAAAGAGTTAAAGGGTCTGGAGACCTGAAGGACACTGTATCTGCTAGACAGAAATTTTAAATTCCTGAAGGCAAAATGTAAGTTTTTGTTCTTGTTTCGCTCAGTCTTTTTGACAGAATGATAGAAAATTTCAGCTTCAGTTCTTTGTCTAGAGAGACACACATCAACTGAAAATACCTATAAATGTCAGAAGGAAACATGGTATTACATTGATTGAAGAATCTCAAGTGCTATAAAGCCAAAAGATCCCTTAACTTTAACCTACCTATCAATGCAGATAGCTGGCCACTGCATTAGCCAGAGAGGCCATGTAGCTGAAAATGTCTGGGACCTGCCCAAGTGGGAAAAAATTGAAGGAAAACTACTGTCACGGTCAATAATTTATTTTCTTATAATCTCTTTTTTATGAGATGAATTTCTACATATCACTGTAGAGGAAGCACTTCTCAAAGAGTTGCACGTACTTTATGTACTGGAGGAACTGACTTCCTCCCATGACAGCAACAAGTGGTGCCAGAAGTCCCTTTGCTCCTTGCATGTTTTGTTAAGCTAGGTCAAAGGAAAGGAGCCAACCTACAGACCAGTCCAGTCAGTTGTCAAGTTTAAGGTTTGGCATAAGTTTCATGTCTGATCTCATTTTAAAATCTCAATTATTAAGAAAAACCTTAAATCAGACCTGAAAGAGTCTTAACAAGATGAGATATCAATGTTCACTATGGAAAACCTCTCCCACTAAAAATCCCTATAATGTACTACAACAGCTGCCAACACTGATCTCAAAGAAGAAAATGATAAGTAATAACTGAAAGGTCCCTCCTAGAAGAATTGTATTCTGAAACCTCAGCATTTAAAGCCAGCTCAGTCTGAAAAAATTGTGTACTTGAAAGGCATCTCAGTAGGAATGCTTTCTGCCTGCTTTTCTGTCATGTTCTCTGAAACAGGAGGAAAAACAATATAGGCACAGAGCTATGGAGAGGACTAAAAGCTGATTAAGTGTACACAGTACACACCAAAGAGACAGATTTTCCATTTCCATCAGCCAAAAAAACATCAACTTCTTAAAAAAGCTAGTGCATATAAATAATGTAGCTGCTTAGGTCATCTGCAAAGATTTCTATATAGTAAAGAACTGAATTATAGTTTCCTGTTCTGTTATTTGTTGTCTTTGGTCACTACCCAGGTGCATGGAAAACTTTTCAAAGTAATGTTTATCACGGAAAGAAGAAAACTGGAGCGTTACAAACGGGCTATCTTCTCTAGCCGGAAGAGGAAGACTTGCTTAATGTTATTCTGGCACACAAAATATAAACCTGGCCTCAGAGAGAGATGCTGCATTATCTAGTCTTTTGCTTCTTTCACAATTGTATGCTGCCAGAACTGACAGCAGATTTTACAAGCCCTGAAGTGCAAATCCTTCTGTGTAAATACACACCTTCAATTTTTAGTTATTAGCTCTCAAGTCTGTGTGGCTTTGCTCCTTTAATATTGTGAACAAGAGGAATTTTGAATGGTCTGTCACTTATCAAAGTTTTCCACCCAGAACAGCAGCTGGATAGCCAGAGCTGGAGACTAGGGAGCCCAGTCACGCTCGTTTTACGCACAACAGTAAGCGATTACGTGTTTAAGTGGCTCTATTAGCATCAAGAGGAAGATGACATAAGTAGAGATTTGTACAACTTGGCCTCAGAATAAAACGCAGAGAAACCCAGGAGCTTAATTTCTGATCTGTCATCTTACACACTAAGAACAAACTACGCCCAGACACAGGAGGCTCAAATCAGCTAAGACAAGCATCTTGTGCCATTGGAGGTGCCCTGGTGTTTTTGCCCTCGTCTTGAGCTGTGGCTCCAAAAGAGCACAAGTGTCCTGCAGGTCCTGTCATGTGTGCCAGCCCTGGGTGGACGGATGTCTTGGTCACTCCTAAGTGTCTCAAACGGCACTAGATGCCTGTATTTGAGTGACTGATGCAAGCCCAGGCTGTCATTTCTGTTCAGGTTAAGCAGACCCATGTCCCTTCCGACAGCTCAGAAACCACCAAAATCTACTTAAGATAAATGGAAGAAGGGTTAGATGTCTTCAGAGACAGAGAATGTGTGGGATGGTGCTACTGCTGCAGCATGACATGAAAAGCCTGACCTCGTACACGTGTTGGGAGAACAGAAAAAGAGGGACAGCAGCCAGAGAGACCAAGACAGATAAAATGCACGTATGCTGCTGTCTTCTGAGATACCACAAACACAGCTATTCCTTGTTTTGTCTGATTTTTCACCTTTTGCCTGATTGTAACCTGGTTTAACAAAACAAGGCCAAATTTACTATTGTGCCCAAGCTTTTCCTTGCTTCTCAGTGGAGCAGGACCCCTGAGTAACATGCATAAGAAAACCGCATACACTTCTTTTTACACCACTAGCATGGTATTAAATCACTCTCTGGACAAGTGATGTATTTGCCATTACATAACAGGGAACCAAACCAAACAGATAATATCTAGGGTAATTTTTTTCTTTTTTGAGATCAGCTATGCTCTGTAGTCCTAGCTTGCACCTTATGCTCCTAAACTCATCAAATTTAGTAGTTACTAGGTCTGTCTGACAGGTTATCAATGGAATGATAACCTGTCATTCCAATGCAAGTGCTCCCGTGTAAAGATCTTCCTCTTTCTGTTTTCTGTCTCCTAGTACTAAATTTTCCTGGTCACCTCTCTCACCTCTCTGAACAAACACTGAGACTGGCTGAGATTGTTTTCCTCAGTCAGCTGCATGAGATGGTACCTGCCCCTGAAGAAGAGGACTGACGTCACTGCTCAGCATGAATGAAGCTGGCTCTTATCTGTCCTCCTCAAGGCATCTGCTCATTTGACCTTAAAATCCCTCCACATCCAGAGAGCTTTATGTGACGAAAGGAACTAAAGAACGAACTTGTTTAAAAGTGATGGCTATCTTAGAGACAGTTTTCAGAAATGAGCTAATGCTAACAGGCTGTACAAAATTATAGCATTTCTTAAAAAAAAAGATTATCACATTAACTGATTTTAAAAAGCCAAAACACAGATTATTAGGTTCAATCACACTTTTTAGGCTCCATGATTGCATGTGAGCCTACTTCGCTTACAAAACAAGAATGTTTTCAGAGAGTTCAAATTGTACAAGTACGATGGCTACTGGCCAGTAGAGATACATGTTTTAACTTTTTTAACACAGTTGGAGAAAAGGAATCAGTGTCTGACAAGAAACAACTGAATTATCACCTAACCACAAGATAACTACCAGAAAATCCTGTCTGGATGCAGTGAATCTGCATCTTAGGCACTTCCACTCTAACTAGAGCCTCAGGGAGTTTGAAATGTCTGTCTGATAGGAGGTACATGTCTGAGTTCTCCTTAGCCTCACTTATGCGCTATAAAAGGCCAATAAAAGGGATTTCTTACACCTAGAGTAACTTTCTAGTTTATGTGTGCAGAACTTACAGCCACCTTGATGGTCTCTCTGATACTTGCCTTGATCACGGTAGAGATACCACACTTCAAAATAGTATCAATAATCCTTATGACCTTTCCATGTCACGAGGTTCTGAAAACCATTAGAAATGTGTGGGTGCAGTTGTACCAATAGGGAAGGATTAGCAGCCACAGTAGACAGGATCTGCACAGAAAAGTGTTTAGGTTTTTCTTTTTTTAAAGAAAAGGTGTAGAGGGCGAGTGTCAGGAGGACGGAGCCAGGCTCTTCTCAGTGGCATCCGATAATAGGACAAGGGGCAACAGGTACAAGCTGGAACATAGGAGATTCCACATAAACATGAGAAGGAAATTCTTCACAGCGAGGGTGACAGAGCATGGGATGGACTGCCCAGGGGGGTTGTGGAGTCTCCTTCTCTGGAGATGTTTAAAACCTGCCTGGCCATATTCCTGTGTGGAATATCATCAAACCATAGAAAGAGTCTATAAGACAGAGTGAAGTACTGGCCTGACAGCAACTCAGACACCTGATCTGGTTCTTTTAAGATGCCAGTGACCCTCTCATACTTCTTTCCCACTTAAAGATGCCACAGATGCCACCAGCCCCACACAGCACAGCAAGGAGAGTAGCAGCATTGCACTGACTTGAACACACTTGTCTCAATGCTGACATAAAATGTCTGAGAACACACGCAGTAGCTCTGTTGCAAACCTAGAATCACAGTATTTAAAGTTTACAAATAGAAAGAAGACTTATTTGTGAAATCAGGAAGACTCACATGTGTGTGACACAACAGAAAATACTACTAATCTGTGTATTTCCAATCTTGCCAGCTGTTTTGCTGTAGAATTGCACAGCACACCATGTCACATCACTGGAGACTAAAATAAAACCTTCCCAGAAACCCAAATGCCCTATAATACTAATTTTAAGAGATCCCAATGTTATTCCAAGCAAATGGTTTTCTCTAAATTTGGCCATTAATTCCTATTGTCAAACAGATTTTCAAAAATACTGTATGTTTTTATGAGGGCGTAACCAGGTGGATGGATGAGGGCAGAGCAGTGGATGTCGTCTATCTTGGCTTGTGTAAGGCATTTGACACAGTCTCTCACAGCATCCTCGCAGACAAACTGAGGCAGTGTGGTCTGGACACTCGGGTAGTGAGGTGGATGGTGAATTGGCTACAGGGTAGAAGTCAGAGAGTGGTGGTCAATGGGACAGAGTCTAGTTGGAGGCCTGTATCTAGTGGAGTGCCCCAGGGATCGGTGCTGGGACCGGTCCTGTTCAATCTATTCATTGATGACTTGGATGAGGGATTGGCANGGAGCTGGGTCTCTTTAGCTTGGAGAAGAGGAGACTGAGGGGTGACCTCATTCATGTCTATAAATATTTGAGGGGTGGGTGTCAGGAGGATGGATCTGGGCTGTTCTCAGTGTCGTGTAGTGATAGGATGAGGGGTAATGGTTGTGAGCTGGAACATAGGAGGTTCCACATCAACCTGAGAAGGAACTTCTTCACAGTGAGGGGGTGACAGAGCACTGGAACAGGCTGCCCAGGGTGGTTGTGGAGTCTCCTTTTCTGGAAGCATTCAAGACCCTAATGACGTTCCATGATTCTATGATTCTATGCTTAGGGTAAACATAAGAAACAGATGGACCGTGTTTTCTCTGTGCACCATACAAGCTGTAGCTCACAACGCCAGCTGAACAGTGAGGCTAAAGAGTAAGAGGATATTATTGTCTCCACTTGTACTTCTGCTTTAGCACTAAACTCTCAATAATTACACAATGGCTTCTTAGCCACTCTGACCTCTGAAGAAGGTTCTCCATGGCAACATCTCTTTGAATGTGCTTCTACAGGTTGGAAAGTCTTTAGTTACTTATAGGACCACACTTCCAGTTGCACAGAATACTTCAGTTACTTCTTGCTTGTTCCAAAGTGCCAGTTAAGATCAAAGGGTCTCACCCATTATGTGCCAGGGCCCATCCATCAGTCTGGCATATCCGTTTTACTGGAGGTTTTGTTTATGTACTTGATGCTACTGACACTGCTGAAATGACATCATACCAGATACCAAAAGAAAATAGAAGCAAAAGTGATAAAAAGGACAGGTGCATCAGCATAGGAGTACATGTTAGTGAATCTGTATGAAAGCAACCAGCTCCCTCAGCTCTCCTGGCCGCTTTGTATGGAAAACCTGATCGCAGTCTTATCCTGCTGTTTCCTGAGACAGGAACAATTGCCACTGTTTCACTAACAGCCGGTTGCCCTCCCACATTTTACGTCCTTTCTGCTGAGGGATGCAGTTATTAGTTTACTGTGATTGATCCTGCTGGGTTGCCCAGAAAAACCATTCAATTCTCCATATACTGCAACAAGGCAAAGGCCTCAAAGTTCTGAAGTCTCATGTGTCCTGATAGACTACCTCTGCTCTGCCCTGATGAGTCCACATCTGGAATACATGACCAGTTCTGGGCCCTTCAGTTCAAGAAGGACATGGAACTGCTGGAGAGAGTCCAGCACAGAGCCACGGAGATGATGAAGGGAGTAGAACACCTCCCTTATGAGGAAAGGCTGAAGGAGCTGGGTCTCTTTAGCTTGGAGAAGAGGAGACTGAGGGGTGACCTCATTCATGTCTATAAATATGTGAAGGGTGGGTGTCAGGAGGATGGAGCCAGGCTCTTCTCAGTGTCATCTAGGGATAGGGCAAAGGGCAATGTGTGTAAGCTGGAACATGGGAGGCTCCACATCAATATCAGAAGGAACTTCTTCACGGTGAAGGTGACAGAGCGCTGGAACAGACTGCCCAGGGAGGTTGTGAAGTCTCCTTCTCTGGAGACGTTCAAGGCCCACCTGGATGTGTTCCTGTGTGACTTGGTCTGGGTGATCCTGCTGTGGCAGGGGGACTGGACTGGCTGATCTTTCGAGGTCCCTTCCAATCCCTAAAGATTCTATGATTCTGCGATTCTGTGACTAATTTCCTTCAATGTCAGGGACATCCGTGCCCTGCACATTCCTCAGCTACAACTATTTTTTCACAGGAAGGTAAAATATAAAAATGCGTGTTGGTAACAAGTGAAAAGATAAATCAAGAGCGTTCCTATCTTGTAGTCTAGTCAAGGCCGTGCACTGTAAGGGAAATTCTTCATCCTTCTCACCTTCACATCGTGTAACATTTAACTCACTCCTATTTTAAACTGGGAAACACATTCTTTTCAGATGCTGATAGCTTAAATTATTTCTTAATCTGAACTTTAAAGTATAAAATAGAACCTCATCCTGCAATTTTTATCCTTTTCAAGAAGGACAGGTCATGACCTTGTTCCAGCAGGGGGGAATGATCTTTCAAGGTACCTTCCAACCCATAAAATTCTGTGATTTTGTGACACGAAAACTATGAATCTGACCTGGCGATTTTCAAACAAAAAGATTTTGTGCTGGTTTTAACTTTAAAAAGTATTTATAGGAATCTGAAAAAACAGAGTATAGACAAATTTATTTTTCTAAAAATAGGGTGTGTTTATGTTATTTGATGCTTTTAGAGGTAATCTTTAATTTTATGGAGAATGTAAAATCTGATTTTTACATTTTCTAAAATAAAAAATAAACTGACTCAAAAGATGGGTTAAAAAAACCCCAAACCCCACATGCTCACATTGAAAACATGTTCTGTGAAAGTAACCAATTTTTAGAAATCTTTAATGAAATTGGAAATATATCCATCACTAAATGTCTTAAATGAAATTCAGAAAAAATCTGCAGCCAGTTTGTCACATTTTGAATTACAAGTAAAAGGCTCTAGAGAATCAGCGATAAGCTACTTGTTCTTTTTTGAATAACCCCTATGTTCTGCTCTGGCATGGCCCCAACTATGCCACCTTGGAAAGGGCTGCTCTGAGAGCATAATCTGAAAAGGTGTCTCAGGATGGCTAGTCACATCTCCAAGAAAAGTTTACGAAATATTTTAAAGAACCTTACAAATTTCTTCTGTCTGGTTAAAGAAAGAGCTCTAACTTCTCAAGATTTACATGTAGGACATCTAGTTGGCATCTACATTCAGTTCCCAGCAAAAAGTGGCAATGCATATAAATGAGTGGTTCTTCACATTTCTTAATGAATACACAACTAAGGCTTTTATACATCTCACATTACATGATTTTCTAACCTATTTTCCTTTTGATTGTTGCAAATTAAAAATTAATTTAAAGCATTATCCAACTGTTTTAATCCCAAGGCACGCAAGGCTAAGAGTACACCAAGCACAAATCAGTTTGTCACAGAGATGCATGCATTTCTATCAGGTGACAAAGTACTTAATTTATTTATTGTGAGATAACTTCTTCATTTTTGTCCAGACAAAAGCTTCTCTAAAACATTAAGATATGAAGTAGAAGAGGATGGTCATACGGGTTAGTATTTAGTAGAATAGATTATATTTTCATAGCTTTCTACCAAGGATATTGTGACTTTTTATAAACAAGCTGAAACCCACCCACCACATTTTATCTCTGTTCTATAAATAGAGATGCTGAGGAAAAGGAGAGGATAGAAAGTCAGAAGCAGGATACAACTCTCTCGACTCACAAGCTTAATCACGCCATCCTGTGCCCTTTTTTTCTCCCATATGCTAACTACCACTGAGTTAGATCCATTGCCCAAAACTACAGCCTCAAGACACCTCCATGGCCAACTACTGAAAACTACCTGCCTGGCCAAAGCTAACGTGTAAACAAACCCCAAAAAGTTTCCTTCAAGCTCCAGACCCAATGTTTGCCCTCTAGTCAGCTTGAAAAGCATAATGTTTTCACAGAAGTTGATCGTGACAAAGCTATCAGATGGTCAAATATGAACAGAGAACTTAAAATGCCACATTTCATCAAAAAAACCCCCCCATTTTTCATTCTGTTGAGAAATTACACAATTTAAGCATTTTCTTCCTTAGTACACCGCAGAGGGAAATGACAAAAACAGGTTACATCGTGCAGTATCGTGGGTTCGTCTTTGCACTGAAGAAACTCCAATATCAATCATAGAATCATTAGGGACTGGAACGGACCTCAAAAGATCATCTAGTCCTATGCTCCTGACACAGCAGAATCACCTAGACCAAGTCACACAGGAACACATCCAGGCGGGTTTTAAACATCTCCAGAGAAGGAGACTCCACAACGTCCCTGGGCAGCCCGTTCCAGGGCTCCATCACCCTCACTGTGAAGAAGTTCCTTCTGATATTTATATGGAACCTCCTATGTTTCAGTTTGCACCCATTGCCTCTTCTCCTATCAACAGATGACACTGGCTCCATCCTCCTGACACCCACTCCTCACATATTTATAGACATTAATGAGGTCACCCTTCAGACTCCTCTAAGCTAAAGAGGCCCAGCTCCCTCAGCCTTTCCTCATAAGGGAGGTGTCCTACTTCCTTCACCATCTTTGTTGTTCTACACTGGACACCCTCCAGCAGCTAATTATCATTAATTACAAAAAATTACAAAGAGGTTGAAATATTGGGTAAGGTATTTGATTATAATAACCATTTCCCCCTAAAAGGCAGTATAATGCTGATTTCTTGGAATGAAATCACTGACTGATGAACACAGAAAGCACATCAACTTGCAAACAAGAAAAAAAAGGTCATTTTTTTTCTCTAGCTTTGCTCATTCATGTTCTGCCTTTTCTTTAAGACATAGTAGCTCAAGTAGCCCAAATAAGACAAATTTAATAGTAAATGCAAAGCAGTTTGAAGGACATCAAACACAGATGGTAACAATGCTACAGAAAACCATGGTATGTGATCACTCTATGTATTTATAATGTTGAAAAATAAGATGGGCAAGCCAAAAATAACCATCAGTGCTATGTTTGAGAAATCAGTCTTCCACTCTAACATAATTACCTTGGTTAGCTTTCCTAATCCTTAAAGAAGATTCTAGAGTGCCAGAAATTATAGTCTGACAAAACAAGCACTGAATTCAGACGCTTTCTGTTAAAAATGATCACGAGGTGGTGACTCAGTTCTCAAAAGACTCTCTCCAATATTGTAAACTTCCAATTACACTTATGAAAGGTGAGGTCACTTGAATATATGTGCACATACAGAACTAGACACTGGAGACTAAACCTGCTTCCAAGTGACCTTTAGCTGTGCGATTCAGTGCTGCTATTTGTTACCAAAGCAACTTTTTTATTAGTAAAATAAGCAAGTACAGTGGGATTTTTTTCACCTACAAATGCTTGTATAAATGGTAACACTTAGTGTTTCATTTTACTTAAAAGTTCTTGCAGAGGATAAAAATTTCATGAAATGACAAACATCCTAATTTTATTTAATCTCCCGTTCTAAACTTCTTTGTGGCACTGAGCAAATTCTATCTCATCCTGGCAAACAGCAAGACTGGGGCAGAGTTACTTATTGTTAGGTACTTAAGCAGGTTGCCATGTTTTCAGTTAGAAGTTTACAGAAGTATCCATGCAAGGATTCCCTCTCATCACGTAAACAGCAATTCTGTTATGCAGACATCGAAGAGCTTTGACAGCCACTGGTAGAGAGGCTCCATGCTACATCCCAAAACATCTGAGAAAGAGCAAGCCAGTTTGTCGTCAAACAGCACGAACAGGCCACAGCAGAGAAGGGATGGATGGTGTTTCCCATGTGCAATGTTTACAGTATTTACAACTACTTACTGCTAACCTCAGGAGCATTCTCAACATATACTTTTAAAAACGTCCACTTTTCCATTACAATACTTGTCCTTTTGACCTACAGTCACCCATGCTACTCATCAAAACACTGTATATACAGACTACAGAGCTGTCAGCAATACATTGAAGACAACTTTCAAGGATCAGTATAAAGATTACTGCCCTGAACTGCAAACTGGATTCCAACCAGTAAATCATTTGTTCTTTTCCATTATATCATAGAATCATAGAATCATTAGGGATTGGAAGGGACCTCGAAAGATCAGCCAGTCCAGTCCCCCTGCCACAGCAGGATCACCCAGACCAAGTCACACAGGAACACATCCAGGCAGGTCTTAAACTTCTCCAGTGAAGGAGACTCCACAACATCCCTGGGCAGCCTGTTCCAGTGCTCTGTCACCCTCACTATGAAGAAGTTCCCTCATATTGATGTGGAACCTTCTGTGTTCCAGCTTACAACCATTGCCCCTCATCCTATCCCTAGATGACATTGAGTAGAGCCGGGCTCCATCCTCCTGACACCCACCCTTCACATATTTACAGACATTAATGAGGTCACCCCTCAGTTTCCTCTTCTCCAAGCTAAAGAGACCCAGTTCCCTCAGCCTCTCCTCATAAGGGAGGTGTTCCACCTCCTTCATCATCCTCGTTGCCCTATGCTGGACAAAGTTAGGATACCCTTGAAAAACAGATTTTATCTTTGTCTATCTTGCATGTGTCAGGAACACCCATTCCACAAAGACTCAACTGCTATTAGCAGTTTGGATTTCATCTGCGTACTTCCTTTTTCCCGTCAAATAGTTCCTAATACTTTCAACTGCTGTAGTCGCAAAGAAACTAGCCAGTTGTCCATCCAGACTCTCTGGTGACTCTACAGCCACTGCTCTATTGAAGGAACCACTCAGTGCTACTCCCTTTTATCAGATTAAGAATCTAGCCAGAGGAAGTACTGACTGAGGAGTGCCATAAAGTTACCCACGTCTAATGAGCAATGCTCAAGTACTTGAGGTAGAGATTTGCACCCAACCCTTAGTTCATTTACATAAGCTCAGTAGATGCAAGAACTATGCAGACAACAAAACCCACAGCACAACTGCTCGAATCACTCCAGTGCGATAACTGCTCTGTGTGCTCTGAATGCAAGATTTACAGAGTTGCTTCTCGGCACTGAGGTGGTCTAAATGTAGTTGTTGAAGGCGTGATCTTGAATTAGCTGATCATTACAAATCTGCCAGGATACAAGTCGTTGTATCTAAATAGTCTCTTCAGTCCAATAGCAATTTTAAACTGAGATGATGATTGCAGTCACTCTCCCGTAGTTCTCCTATCTGCTCTAGGAGCAGCTGTTCTGCAAGGTGGTTGAACTAGATGATGTCCAGAGGCCCCTTCCTAACCCTAACATTTTATGATTCTATAAGCAAGGTCTTCAGATTTTGGCTTTTTGTCATGAACAGATTTAAAAAAGGAAAGAGTTTCATGCGTGTCAATGAGTGTTCCAAGTATGCCTGTTTAGAATGAATTTTAAAAAACAACCAGCGAACACAAACACAAATCCAAAAGCTTGTCATCAAGAGACTAATATGCTGTTTAGCTGAGGAATTAAGTAACGAAGCTTTCAGGTATATTATGAAGACTGGAACAAGGAATCACAAGTGCCTTCTTGATGGAGCAGTAAAACAAGGTCATGGATGAAGAAAGATAGTAGAAACTATCACAGAATTTCCAGAAAGATTTGGACACAGGGATATCTAGAAGTATAATCCAAATTAGCTTACAAAGGAAGTTAGTTTTGAGAATTTAAAATTGACATGAAAATTACAGAGTGCCATCAAGATGGGATGTTGTATCTTTGTTAATATCCAGGAATACAACCATGTTCAGATTTGGGTCAGGGCTCTAGAAGAGAAGGGTGTTCATGACAGCTGGTCAATATCCAAGCTATTCCCTCCAAGCTCATCACTGGTACATCCCTATGAGCAAGGAAGCAAGCAGAGGGAGCAGGAGACCTGAGTAAGAGTAAGGATCTTGTGGAAAAACACAGAAGGAAGAAAAAAATTCACAGAATGTAGAGAACAAGACCGGCCATTTGGGAGGAATATAGGAATGCTGTCAGACAATTTCAGGGATGCAACGAGAAGAGCTAAGGCTGATCTGGAATTAAATCTGGCAAGGGCTAGCAAAGAAAATAAGAAGAATTTTCCCCACTATATCAATAGAAAAATGAAGATTAGGGAAAAATGAAGATTATTTGGGACCTGGAGCATCCCTCAAGAAGAATGTCTGAGAGAGATGGGACTGTTTAATCTTGAGAGGAGAGGAATGGGAGGAGGTCTGATCCACACCTACAAATATCTGAAGGGTGGCTGTCGGGAGGATGGTACCAGGCTGTTTTTCAGTTGTGCCCAGTGGCAGGACAAGGGACAACGGGCACAAGCTGGAACACAGGAAGTTTAATGTAGAAATATGTCACAAAGCCCTGGCACAGGCTGCCCGGCAAGGCTGTGGAGTCTCCTTCTCTGGGGATACTTCAGACCTGCTTGGATGCAGCCCTGTGTAGTGTGCTTTAGGCAGTGTTGCTTCGGCAGGGGCTGATTGGACTTGATGATCTCTTGAAGTCCCTTCCAACTCCAATGACTTTGTGATTGTGTGGTTTCAAGAAAGTGAAACCAGAGAGGATTTCAAAGGTACCACAAATGCACAGGAAACAACATTGTGAAAATACTTTCAAAGCACTGGAGGCTAAGCAAAATGTGAGAGAACACATTTCAACACACATTTCAAAAGGAGACTGAGCTGAGTGCAAGCACTACTGAAACAGACTTCAGAAGATCAAATATTGATGCTAGGATGTCACTAAGAAGAATTCAGTGTTCAGCTACATACTGGAAAAGAAAGAGATCATCACTTCTCATGTGACTTTGGTATCACAAAAAGTGAAATTAAGTTTTCCTACAACAAAGCAAATCCACCGAAAGTAGAAATTTCTCAGAGAGCAGTAACTGGGAGCTTGAAAGTCTCCGCTGAAGAGGAAAATTAAAAATAATTAAATGTAGATTGGTTCACATATAACGAGACTGACAGCATCTACAAATACTGTGAGATTATAGGCAAAAAAGTGGGACAGTTATTCTGTATTACACTCTTACATTAATAGCCTGAAATTAAACATGGAAAGATTGAGTCTGAATATCAGGAAAGCTTCCTGGCAGTGAAACAAACTGGGCTCCCAAGGGAAAAAATGGGATCTACACAGCTTAAAACTTTTAAAACTAAACTAGACCATAACACTCAGTGTAGTTTGGGGAATAAAGACAGGGTTTCACGGCTTAATGCTAGCAGGTCATGGCCATCTCTGGTTTCCACAATTCTGTGAAGAAATACAGAAGCCACCAGCTGCAGAGTCAAACAAGTTGTTTGTGTCTTTGTTTGCAAGCATTAGCAAAAACTACAAGCAACGAGAGTTTCCTAAGTAAAGACCTGCCTTTAGAAGTAAAGGATTTAGTTATCTAAACCAAATTCACAAAACTCACCCAACACATAGGGCAGACGTTGCTGTGTGCTGCGGTTTGCCCGTGTGTTTAGACAGACTAAAATCATATTACTGCAGCTGAAACAGAATAGCCTAGGCTCTGTTGCTGATCTGACGTACGCCCGCGTAGCCTAACTGTGCTGCCAACTTGTACTGCTATGAATTCTGTGAGTTTAAGTTGTTGTCATGGTCACTGCAGCTGGTCTGTAAGTGTTTTTCTAATTTAACATCTAGAGATATATTTTTATATATGAGAAAATACTTCTAAAGTTTAACCATCCTGTTAAATATTCCCTCTTAATAACATGCAAAACTTCTTAAACCCTCTTGATACTCATTCCTTTCTGTACACATTGTTTTCTTTACAAACAGAACATTTTATGTTCACTGCCAATTACTGGTCTTGCTTCACTTCCACATAGACCTGACTGACGTCAGCGAGAACGCGCCGGTGTGACCGTCCACAGAGCAGCAACGCGCAGTTCGCTGCACTGAGTTGGGCAGTACAGTTTGTACCAATATGCTGTTAAACATCATGATCACCCCAATTCAGAACGTTTTAGTAAGCTGTCCAGCTCATTGACATAACAGCTAAGAACCAAACTCACCTTGTGTACCCTAAACAAGGGAGAAAAATCTACCCAGAGCGAAGCTGTTCCGCCTGTTATTGATGTCGCAAAGAGATCAAAGTGAATAGTCATTTACTGGCTATTCTTGGTAACGGGCAAACATTTTGCTTTCCAATTAGCTGCTTGATTCAGGGTTAGTTATAAAAACCTGCTGATTGCTTGAGAAGCAAATCTGAGCTGGCAAAATATTTGAAGTGCTGTTCAGCAACTATCAGGAAACAGGATTACAGGGAGAACAAATCACATTACAGGAATATTTATTCCTTTGAAAAAACCCAGTTAAGACAGATCTTTTCATTCTAGGGACAGTTAGGAGGCAAAGCGTTGTGGCAATACAGTGATGTTGTAGCTTTTGAAACTATTGCCATAAAATCTGACATATTAAGTTACTATTGCTGATGGGAAAAGCAGCAGAGAGAAAAGTGCTGATAAATCCAAAGAAAACATGGTCATTATTTGTGAAACACAAAGCTTGACGGCACTGTAGTTAAGGGCACGCCGTGGCTTTTTGAACTCTGTTCATATCTCCAACACGCTAAGCAAACCTTGTTGAGCTGAAAAGACCATGCAGTAGGAACCAGGAGGGAACAGCCCTGAACAACTGTCCTGAGACACAGCTATTACAGGGTCATGACCCTTGACTGCCTAAGAAGCGTGCAGGCTATCTTCCAGGTGTCTGTTGATGTACAGGGAACACGCACCTCTCTGCAGATGGCAACACACGCACAGTCATCTATAGGTGAAATAGAGCAATAGGTCTACTCCAGGCCCTAATGGCACTGCAAATTGTCATCACATTCAGTGGTGTCAGCAGAACTAAATGCACAAGTGGAATTAAATCACTGACACAGTGGTGATAAGACACCCCTGCAGGGACGCGTCCTTGAGGTCACTATTCCATAGCCTCTTCTATTAACCACAGAGTCTGCCATGGCGAACGTGGTGCATTGGGGCCAAGCTCCGCACCAGCTTCACACACAACAACTGTCTGTCCGTTTTGCCAGACCCAGCTTCATATTCCATCCCGCGAGAGTAACAGCGACCAATAACCCGTGCAGTTCCCATGCTCTGTTCTCCCTGCTATCCACAAGCTTCTTCCAGCCCGAGCTGAAGAAAATCCAAACACTCTGCACTATCCAGGTAAATAAAGACAGGGAATGGGTCTTCCCTGACTCCTGCCTGAGCTGATCCACCGCTTGGCTACTGCTGCATCCTGCTGTGACAGGGAGGGGAACAAAACGTGCAGCCAAGGGGACCTCAGTGTAGTTAGTGTAGGTACAGTGTGAGACACTGCAGTCTCAGTTGAACAGGAATTAGGGTTTCTTACTAAAGCTCTCCCTCTGACAGCCAGCATATGGACAGGTTTCTCAGAGCATAGCAAGACCTCTAGTTACACCACAGGTAAGAAGATCACTTGGCACCCAAGGAGTTACCGTGTGTGTGTACAGTTTGCTGGGACCAAATAACTGCTTTCTTTGGGGGAATTATGTTCTTTCTAAAGAAGTGACATATGACAGTACAAAGCAACACACTATGCTGGGGTTCTTTTCTGGCTTATGGGCCACCCAGTCTGACACCTAATCACCTTCGACTTTGCTCGTTACAGCAACTTTACATGTGTCTGTTTACTTCCAACAACAAGTCCAAATTACAGTGGGTTTTCTGGTCAGTTCTTCTTTACGCAAGGACTTGCCAACAAGTTTAGATGCAGTCAGAAAGCATGTTGTGAAAGAATTGTGACCCTTAGAAATGGCCTTTGTACAAGGTCATACATAACATCAGAATGAGAAAACACATTCACAGTATCACAGTATTACCAAGGTCGGAAGAGACCTCATAGATCATCAAGTCCAACCTGTCACCACAGAGCTCAAGGCTAGACCATGGCACCAAGTGCCACGTCCAATCCTGCCTTGAACAGCTCCAGAGTTGGCGACTCCACCACCTCCCCGGGCAGGCCATTCCAGTGGCCAATGACTCTCTCCGTGAAGAACTTTCTCCTCACCTCAAGCCTAAATTTCCCCTGGCGCAGCTTGAGGCTGTGTCCTCTTGTTCTGGTGCTGGCTGCCTGAGAGAAGAGAGCAACCTCCTCCTGGCCACAACCACCCCTCAGGTAGTTGTAGACAGCAATAAGGTCTCCCCTGAGCCTCCTCTTCTCCAGGCTAAACAATCCCAGCTCCCTCAGCCTCTCCTCATAGGGCTTGTGCTCAAGGCCTCTCACCAGCCTCATTGCCCTTCTCTGGACACGCTCAAGCACCTCAATGTCCTTCCTAAATTGAGGGGCCCAGAACTGGACACAGTACTCAAGGTGCGGCCTAACCAGTGCAGAGTACAGGGGCAGAATGACCTCCCTGCTCCTGCTGGCCACACCATTCCTGATGCAGGCCAGGATGCCATTGGCCCTCTTGGCCACCTGGGCACACTGCTGGCTCATGTTCAGGCGGGTATCAATCAGCACCCCCAGGTCCCTTTCTGTTTGGCTGCTCTCCAGCCACTCCGACCCCAGCCTATAGCTCTGCATGGGATTGTTGTGGCCAAAGTGCAGCACCCGGCACTGGGACTTATTGAACGCCATCCTGTTCATTCACTGAGTAACCTTTGTGATCTCAGAAGAGGAGAACATTGCCAGTGAATGTTTCCAGTGTTAGTCTTGACATATTTCTTTTTTGTACCTGTATTTGTAGAAAGAGCATTTAACTAAACACCCGAGTCCTGAAAAGTGCTGCGGCCAAGGCTGGCTACTAAGCCGCTCTGGTCGGTTACAAAAAGGCAACACGGAGATGCAGCAGACCAGCAAAGTTGTGGCAAAAGAGAAGCTGGCAAATAGCTAAAGTACCAGGAAGAAACACAGTGTCAATGGAGCGCACGCTACTTCAGCAGAGCAACGAGGACATAAAAAACAAACAGAAAGCTGATTAAAATCAGGGAGATCAAAGGGACATTTTCAACAAAGAGATGAGTATGAATTATGTCAGAAACAGCAGAAGCTGTTTGTAGAACTGACTTTCCCATAAGAAGTCTATTTTAGTGTCTGCGCTATCCTAAGCAAGTGGCATGAGGTGAGGGTCTTGTGAAGTAAGTATGCAAGCAGATCCGAGTTTTTATCTCTTTTGTAACCTTTCCCTCTATGCTGGGAAAATTTCAAAACTGCTGACAGGCCCAGCATGGAAAACCAGCACTTGGTGAAGTTTTCCATGCAACTGTTTTTTCACCTGTGCATGCACTAATGATCAAAAAGATCTCTGGCTCGCAGGGCTTTGAAGAGGGTTGCACAGCGCCACAGGCAACTTGGTAATGTCATAAGAACTGTTTGCAATTTTTTGTCCTTCCTTGAGCAAACAGCAGTTTAACTATAAAAACAAAGAATGCCAGTCTTCAGAAAATGTCTAATTTTTACTTTGTTTAATCCTTTTTTTTTTTTTTTTATAAAGCAGTGCATGGCTGCCTTTATTTCTAAAAGCACATTGTGAGTACAAGTCATACTTGCTGGGAAGACCTCAATTACAAACTGACCACTACACATGGAAATCCATGTTTAACACTGAATAAGAAGAACCAAAGAATAGAGTCTCTAGCACCTTTTTGGGTCACAACCTTAACTGAGACTGAAATAATTGGGATGAGAGTGGACAACTCACACTCCACAACTGTGCATCCATTATCTTTCAAGTATTCTTTGAATAGAGAGCAAGTGGCACCTTTGAACAAAACTATGACTTCTACCAAAGTGTTATTTTGAATTGACAAAACAAATGATTCGCCCTCCTTTTTCAGGGTATATCGGAATCATAAGGTACACACGGTACCCTCAAAACAGTAACACACACCATGCAGAGATGGTGAGGAACGGCCCAGACTCGAAAAGCTTTTGTGATTCCTCTCTAAAGCAGCAGTTTTCACAGAACAACATAAATCAGTCTATAGATCCCTCTTACAGAATGTGCTTTAAGATGACTCTGCAGGGGGAAAAGGAAAATTGCTTTATTTTTAACTAGAAAAGCAATACGATCTAAACAACGGTAGGCTGATCACCGTGTCTGTCAGACAGAAAGGAATTCCCAGATCCCAGGGCTAATAGGTCTTAAGTTCATATCCATTTTCTATTATTAGATTATTTTTTAAAGTAAACCAAGTTCCCTTTGTTGTTCCGTCAGAAATCATACTAAAGTATTTTTATGATTAATTCTAATTTACTTTTATATCGAGGCAGCAACTGAGCAATTAACGACTGTACTAAGGCAGACACACTCTAGGCAGTTGAGAACACAGGACTATCAGTCAAGAAAAACAACAGAGAAAAGGTTACAGAAGGAATTTTCCCATGAGCTTTTTGCTTCTAAATGCTGTCAACCTTCTCATCTGAGAAAACTCAGATGGTCACATCAGACCAAAAATTGCCAAATGAAGAGGGAGTAGGATGGCAAATGACCACTGAGCAACAACACATTTCGTGCTCTTGTTCCCTTGATGATGGAACTGTATTCTCACACCAGACCACATTTTAAAAGTTTTCTTTGCTGTAACTATCCAGAGAGTGAAAAAAGAGCTTCAGGAACGAGTGCGGAGAAAAGCGCGTATAGAGCAAAGACTGAAAGCAGAAACAAGTGTTTGACTGGATTTCACTTCCGATTGGCATCGTCCCTGAGAACGCACGATGTCTTCGTTGTCTCTAGACAAATTCAACATTCCTCTTTTATGTCTCTTTAACAGAAAACTTTGCTATATCCCTTCTGGTATGACCAGCACAGACAGTAGAAATACTGACTAGCGCTGGTTTCTGTTTTACTTTGTTCCACTTCTACAAAGGGTTCAAAAAAGAAAATAAAAAGGGAGAAAAGTTTTCTTCTGCAGCAAAATTAAATGGGCAACGACTGCTTCCCGAAGGCTGTGCGTGGCTGGACTTCAGCTGTAAAGTGCTGAAAAACTCAGTGCTTTCTGGACGAGCTGCACATTATTGTACGTGTAGCTGTCAGCACGACGGAGCCTGAACGCATGCCAAAACTGCGCTGGCACAAAACAAAGATGGGCTTATTTTTTCTTATAAATATAAATAAAAATGTTTCATTTACTCGGCTCTACACAGCAGTTGTAGCTTTCATCATTCTTAGAACCTGGAATGTTCTCCCCACTTCAGGAACCAGGAATCTCAGAGCAGAACTGCCCCCAAAAGCAGTTCTCTGGAGAACATTGTGACTACCCTGGAAAGCCACCCAGCACAGCTACGTTGTCATTGCAGATACAACTCACTTGTTGTCATTCAGATACAACAACAGAGACGTTGAACACAAGTCCCTGGGGACTCTGCTTGGCAGCCCTAGCCAGCTAAATCCCACTCTCCTAAAATTCCAATATAGTACAAGGTTAGTGTTAACTGGATGATCCTGTGGTCACCAAGTCATACGTGATCCTGCTGTGGCAGGGGGATTGGACTGGATGATCTTTTGAGGTCCCTTCCAATCCCTAATGATTCTGTGATTCTATGTTATTGGTTTGAAATAAAATCTCATTAAGTCAGTAAAAGGTACAACTCACAAATGACAAAACGACCTCTGTCACATTTCAAGTGCCAGGGAAACCAACTAGTGCTCTAAAGTAAAAATCACCCAGCTTTGGATCGAGTGGAGAACAGCATTAGCGTCAGAAATGGCTTCTGCTGCTTTGGCTGAAGCACCTAAGTGTAATTATACAAACAAAGCCAACCAGCCTGGGAAAGACACCCAGCATGGGAAATGTCAGTGTAGGTTTGATAAAGTTTACATAAAGCAGCCGGGCACAGAGCACTGTTGTCATCGCACACCATGACTCCACCATTCAAGAAACTCGCAGGATAGACAGTTCAGACCGTTTACGTTTACACACAATTTCCTCATGACTGGTTTTCCTGTGCTACTTCAGCTCACAGTAATGGTTTGTTTCTGGAAATGCTCTCCAACCTGTTAATTTTATATTGTGAAATATTTTGACTAGGAAACAGAGCACTTACTTCTAAAGGAAGATAGAGACAGTAGCTTGCATGCCCCTTAAACGAGCCAAGGATTCCTGTCCAGTTCAGCTGCAGTTTATCACAGCAGAAATGACCGTCTGTTGCATAATGATCCATGAATATTGAAAATAAAAGCAACTTAATTATATCTATGAAGTACTTAAAATCCATGGATACAAGAACATCCAAGGAAATATCAACTTAAAATATTTTAAATATAATGAACTATTTTTGTGCATTTACTTATTCACTTTCTGCATCAAAAACCTACTTAGTCCAAGGTCAGATTCCACCAAAGACTTTCATACTGTGACTGTAGCTTAAACAACAATTGAGATGCATTTCCCCAAAAGGGCAATAAAAATGGAGGGCATTTTTTGGTGTTGAGAGGTGTCCAAAAGAAAGACAGACTACACAGGTTCCTAAACAACTCCATGTATAACTCCAGAGTGATACAAACTATTTTAAGCATGATTTAACTATTTTGAACATTAAAATACAGAGATAAATCTGTTTTTCCCGATAATACATATACGTATGTAAGTTTTCAATTATGAAGACGATCCAAATTATCTGTAGTTTCTCAGTGAATCTGCTTGATCACTATTATTTACTGCAAAGAACACAAAGTTTTGTGGACTCGTTAGTAGAAGCTATTTTGGAAAGAAATGTGAAATTAATTCAATAGTCAGAAGGTCCTCAGAGAACCCTGAGTGTTTCTGATTCCACAACTTCTCCAGTGAAGTGATCCTGCTGTGTCAGGGGGGTTGGACTAGATGATCTTTTGGGGCCCCTTCCAATCCCCACTGATTCTATGATTCTATGAAATCACCTGTCTGCTTCCTCTGCTATTCTAAGAGTGTGACTCCAACTGAAGCAATTCTAGATGTCTCAGCAATTAAATGTGGGCTCAACAAGTAACTCCTTCACGTGCACATATTTACTGTTCACTCACAGCCAACTCCTGTAGCGTGTTCTTGTGCTACCATTAAACTATCCCCCGTTAATAACTGAATACACACAGATAATGGACTGCCTGCGAACATTCCTCTGTCAAGCCTCAAGAAAATGTCTTAAACCTCCTGTGCCTCCCAGCTTTTTATTCCCAGCACTTGTCTCCCTTGCATCTGCTTCCTCACATCTTGTTATTCTGTGTCTCAAGCCAGTATTAGATACTGAAACATTTTTCAGCGTCTTTAACTTCTTTGTTCTACGAAGAACTTAAAAGAAACATTTTCAAAGACACTTTCCATTTTCATTTGCACCTTCAAAAATCCTACACTGATCTCACACTGCAGCAGAAACACTGGTACCAAATGCTTGAAATAAGCCAGAAACAATCAAAGCACAAAATGCAAATAACCGCTGAAAGTTAGCAAAATGAAGCGCAAATTGCCAAACCAGATGTACCCATTTGTAACCACAGCTTTTCACTCTTGCAGGCTTATACCTTTTTAATCTTTAAAGGCAGCTTCATATTCCCACACCTATAATTTTTGTCTGTTTTCAACCTAGGAACATTTTTAACTGAAAGCCTTAAATACCAAAACTTCATTGACAAATTGATAGAATGGAACTACAAGATTCCAAGAAGGCAAAACTCTTGTTGCTGAGGCTGCAAGTCAGTTGTCACGTTCAACTACCATAACAGAGAAAAGAAAGACAGTCGCAATCTTGCTTAGCCTTAATTTACAACCTGAGAGTTGAACACACAAGCAAAGAAACAAACCAACCTACCAGTCACTCTTTCTACACTTGAAAGCGTGTGGAAGGACTCCTTTACCAGCTAGAGCTACAAAAAGTTAAATCTAGATTTGTGACGCTTCAACAGCCACTTTCGTGCTGTTATGGGTTTGAGATCAAAGTTTTACCTACCATGAAACACTGCTTGCATATTTGCAAGAAAGTAAAACAAAATATGACCCCGTTTGGATCTGATGCTGTTTGGATCCGGTGTTTCTCGATGCAGTTTGGATCTGTCTGGCTAGATGCAGATTCTGGATTGTTGTAAAATTGTCATGTAACCGGTCGTCCTTGTTAGAGCTGCTTACCACTTTGCCAGAACCTTCTCATGTGGGGTTGTAACCACTGATAAAACAAATATCTGGTACACGGCAGTGGAACATAATCCACAGGAATAGGTACTTCTGTTACTGAACTGAGCAGGTTCCTAATATTTCACACCAATTGAATCAGGCTGCTCCATGAGTCCAGCAAAGAGTTAGAGAGACAATGAAGGGACTGCAGCATCTCTCACGTAAGGACAGATGCAGGGCCAATCTAAGATATTTCTGTTCCCAGTGCCTCTTGATGACGATAGACATCTGACTGCTGATATCTTTACCACTACTCTGGAATATTTCAGGTAAATTGTCAGGCTCCGTAATTCTTTCCAGTAAAAACTGCAGTCCTCAAAGGACTGTCTCCAATGCTGAAGAGTGCCTGACACGTGTTGCAGTGGATGTGAGAACCCACTGAATCTGCACCCAGTGCCTTCAGGTCAAGTTCTGTTTACAAGCTGAGCATCATTACTAAAGGTCTTTAAACTCCCTCAGGCCTTAATGAGATTGGTCTGTGAAGATGGTTTGGGAATGGTGTGATGGAGTTCATACTACAGTCTGGACTTCTACATATGGAAGAGATTAAAACTACTGTTGTTGAGGCGCTTTCTCTACTCTCCTGCCACCAGAAAGCAAGGCGAGGACAAATGAAGAACTTCTCACGTGAAGGCTCACACTGATGATAATCTGCTCTCTCGGTGATCGGTGGTGAAGAAACTGTTGCTTGGCAAATCAGTTTCACCATACCCAACAAGTCCTCAGTGATGGGCAAAGCTATTCAGCGGGGCACAGCGGAGTGAAAGGCATCCAGCAGCGTGAGGACTTTGCTGGGCTGCTTCCACGTAGGTGTCCGCACATTTTGAAAGGATTTGTAATCATCTGGCATAAAAAAGTAGGATTAGAGGATGGCTGGCTCAGTTGGCACTCACATCTGCCATTCCTCCTCCTGAAACACTTTTCCAGGAAATCCAGATCAGTAACAGACTGAGCAATCCCAGGAATAAACACATCTTTCATGGTCTCTGTGGTGAAATCTTACTGAGCTTTGAGACACCCCATGATGACAGAAAAGAGCTGAAGAGCTGAGGATTCCTGTCAGGAGGAAACTAAGAATGTCTGGTGTATGGAACTACAAAGACAGAACCTATGTGGTTTCGTGTGGCAAGTCCCTCTGGTACCTTACAAATCTGATAAGGAAGATGAATACTTCTTTCAAGCATGGTACAGCACTGCCAAATAACCTAGGTCTTTTGGAGGGGAGGCCACCAAGGTGGGCAATAAGACACTGCATACATGAGTCAAATCACATTCCATGTAACCAGTGTCTCCTGACTGTCATGTAGCGTTAGAAAGCTCGGTAACAAATTGAATTTGAACTGTTAATTGATAAGCATGTATTTTAATTAACATTAATTAAAATTATTTTAATAACTAAAATCTGATTAAACACTTTAAATATTTGGAATTATAATCCAAATCCACGCCTGGTTATTAGAGTTTGCAATTGTTTAAATATACCTTCCGTCTGATTTGTGGAAGGGGTTTCCAATACCTGCCTTCTGGAAGTGTCCTGGTTGTCATGTCTTCAGACAATCACAAGGCAGATCTTCTAATCAACACTCATTTGAATCTAAGAAACTGAGTTAAGTTTGAACACAGTTATTCAACTCAGTGATTGATATGTTGGGAGCAATAAACTGAAACTGGTTTCTGTCTTAGATTTTTAATTTAAGTGGTAAAATACAAAAAAATAGAAGTGAGCATGCAGCCAACCCCGGCCTACTTCTGATCCAGGACTTAGTTATTTTACATTAAGTCAGATAATTTTAACTAAGTCACATCTGTTTCATTTTGTTTGAGTGAGTAAATGTCATACATCTCACTTTTAATTGGTTTTTTAGCTCTTAAATAATCACATAAAATACATCTATGTGTGTATCCTTGTGCTGGTATCATGAGGAATACCAGTCAAACATCAATTACCTGAATAATATACTTAAAAGGAGTTAAGTAGACTTTTGAACGTATAAGAAGGGAATCTTAGGCTCTGGGACACTGCAGCCAACAAGTTTTTTCATAATTCCAGGAAGACTTTAAAAATTGCTTATAAAACCTGAGAGAATCATAGAATCATTAGGGATTGGAAGGGACCTCAAAAGATCATCCAGTCCAACCCCCCTGCGACAGCAGGACCACCTAGACCAAGTCACACAGGAATACATCCAGGTGAGTCTTAAATATCTCCAGGGAAGGAGACTCCACAACGCCCCTGGGCAACCTGTTCCAGTGCTCCATCACCCTCACTGTGAAGAAGTTCCTTCTCAGACTGATGTGGAACCTCCTATGTTCCAGTTCACAACCACTGCCCCTCGTCCTATCACTAGATGACACTGAGAAGAGGCTGGCTCCATCCTCCTGACACCCACCCTTCACATATTTATAGTCATTAATGAGGTCACCCCTCAGCCTCCTCTTTTCCAAGCCATGAACACAAGGGAATGAATGCCTTACAGCAAACTTCTTGAGTTTAATCTACACAGAAGCAGATCCAATTCAACATCTCTAGCAGACAGCCTACAGTGTAAGGGACTAAACCAAAAGAGAAGTATTTCAGTCTGGCAAAGTTACAGATGTAGATTGAATGAAGCTTTAATTAGAGAAAATAACACTAGAGCAGTAATTAAGCACTAAAATAATTTACAAAAAGTATGGTAGGATCTCTAACACTCTATCTTTTTTTTAAATCTAAATTTGAATTATTCTGAGTGACAATACATACTGTATTAAGCATGAACACAGGTTAATAAGATTGTAAAACCCATGAATCCATACATCAAAACTAACCAGAACAAATGTTGTACTGGAGAATTTAATAGACAATCACTGAACCATTCCTAACTGGCATCTGCCTGCTTTGCTCAAATTACATTAATACATAAAAGAGGATCAGAAGTAATTGATTCTTGCTCTTGGAGCAGTGACCAAAAGCCATTTTTCATATTTAAAAACTTTCTGCATGCTGCAAAACTGTAATGTGCTGTTTCCTTCTGCAATACATTATCTGACAGTGAAGGACCACGCCGTGTAAATGACCAAGATGTGACTCACAACACTGTGCAGACGCAACGGGTCTTCACAAAGAGCTGCGTCCGTCGTGACACATACGCAGCGCCTGCCTCAGTAGTTGAACTAGAGCATCTATAAACCTACAGAAAAGAGCTCTCAAATTCAAATATTTGCATTACAGGAATATCCTGTCGTGAACTGAATCAACAAGTTTTACACAACACATTTATCCAAGCTTGTGACTATAATCTCTTGGAGAGAAAAAAATCAGGATTACAAACAGATTGCTGACTTTTTCCTTACGTTCTAAATCCTCACAGATATGATCTTTTCTTTTTATATGGATGCAATTTGATCACCACACTATGCACTATGAGAGTCAATGTCTCTCTTTTCCTTACTAGAAGAATGGAATGAAAACTCACTCCATGGTCCACACAAATGTGTTGGATAACTTTGCTTTGCTTTCAAGTACAGTATTCTCTTACATGCAATTTCATTGATTTCATTAGACTTTCAGTGACTAATCTGGGCAAAATTATTTGCAGGATGGCATCTTTATAACATCAAAGGACAATCCAAAAAAATATGGATATAATAAAATCAATGTCTTTTACCAAAGGAGATTGCGAGTTTCCACAGACGATACGTGGCCATTTCAGAAGCCGCTTTACATGGAAGTCTGAGAACATCTGTGCTGCAGCCTAAAAAGTACCACATCAATGGATCCATTCAGGATCTGCACAGCATCTTGTGACAGTGATGGTGGCAGTTCAATCAATGCAGCCAATTCTCTACCCTGTGAATAGTCACTTCACAGAAAAGAAGGGTTGTACCCATGCAAACAAAAACCCCCTCCCAGTTTAAACGAACACTTGTGGAACAGCAGATGTGTTTTTAACACATCTGAAACACAAAGAATTTGCAAAGTATGCAATCCATGATGTTCATCTACTGGTTTGGATTTCCCTTAATTTCACAAGAGAAACTAAACCGGGCATTTCTCTGAGTGTCCCTAGAACGGCTAATTTATTTTGTTTTCCTTCCTGAGTTTGTTCACAGCTTATTTACCAGCAGAGTAGATATAAATTTGCATTTAGTGTGTTAGCCCATGCTAAAATGAGCTCGAGTCACATTCTGTCTTTAAACGAGAGGTGGTAATTCATGGCTTTATTACCCATGTGAGCAGCTCTTTCAGTGCCAAGTCAAACAGATTAACATCAGCCTCCTCTGGCAATTATTTAAACTGATTTGACTAACCTAGAGTGCAGAAGTTGCTGCTGCTGGGCTGCCGGCGTAAGCCGATTCCCAACAGCTAGAGCAGTAATAACCATGCAGTCTGCCCAGGTTTTGACTCCTGGTTCTGCCTTTTTGCTCATACTCAGACCTGTGGCTCTTGACTAGTTTCTCTACTTGGCAGATGAGCTTGAACACACTAGTTTGTAACGTGTGCTGCAAGGTATGGTTGGGCATTACTGTGGTCTTGACTTCACACTAATCTGACTGTGTAGACCGTACTCTAATGAAGCTGGAATCACAGAATCATCATGGCTTGGAAGGACCTCCAGGGTCATCAAGTCCAACCTTTTCTCCTAGGGTCTAACCGCTAGACCATATCCCTAAGGGCTGCATCCACCCATTCCTTAAACACCTCCAGGGATGGTGACACCACCACCTCCCTGGGCAATCCATTCCAGTACCTAACCACCCTCTCAGTAAAGAATTTCTTTCTAACATCCAATCTAAACCTCCCCTGATGCAAGATAAACTATATTGGCCTGCTAAACTTACCCGTAGATATAGTCACAGAGGCAAGTTTTATATATTTCTGAAGCAGCAGAGGATACGAACAAGTGGAAAGCAAAGGGTATCAACACCACTTGTCAAAGAAATCCAGGCACTGCTTGAATCTGAGAGATACCTGCTAAGGAAGTGTATCCACAGTTCAGGTGGGCAGCAGGAGGGCATGGTTTGAGTGTGTGACTTCTTGGAACAATGAAATTCATCAGCAAGATGAATACAGTGTGTGAACTGAGGAAATTAGCTAACTAGTGAACGCAGCAGTCACACCAGAGGCTGTGCGAGACTGGCCACTGCCTGCTCACACGTCAGACTGTTGTGATGTCGTTGCAAGTCCTCTACCCACTAACAACCCGATTTTCCTATTAAGGGAAGTGATTCCTGGTGGTGAGAGTATCTCCACCTCATTCTTCTGGTAGGAGGCATCAGTGCAAGGCACAGAACAAAAAGATTCCTCTGCCTGAGGCACGTGACCCGTTCTGTCCTGGCTGCTGATCACCCTTGGTCACTGATGGCAGGCGCTGCCAGACGCAGTCCTCAGCGCAGCAAGCAATCTAACTCTTCCTTCCAGCAGAAGCCAAAGGCCCAGAAGAGGTAAACAGCAGAAATAAGTACGCAAATGGTGTCAAGTAAAAGGCTAGACAGATACAAGGCCCTTGGGAGGGAGTAGCTTTGTTAAATGACTACCTCAGGGACCAAACAATGAAACACATTTCTAGAAAGTTACCAGGATGAGGAAGAGCAGAAACTGCTCAAAGCACATAAAGACAATAAGAAAAGAACTCTGGGGGATTTCTTTTTCCATTTAGAAAAATAACCCGGCAGAGTATTAAGTGTTTAGGAAGAAGCTGAGAGTAACTAACGGTTTCAAGAAGCAGAAGTAAGTGCAGAAGGAGAGAGATCGGGTTTGTACCCCAAACCAGAAGTAAGCTTTGACAGGAAAGTGCAAACAAACTTTGCTCAAAACGATGACATCTTCGGGAGTCACAGTTAAAGGACACGGAAGGAACAGAGGAAATACAACATGAACGATAACGAAATCAGAAAGCTGGGAGCATAAAATGATTTAAGGTAACTTGGAGTCACATAGGCAAAGCCCAGTGAAATTCCTGGTTAAGGAAACTGTTCACAGTGAGGGTGACAGAGCACTGGAACAGGCTGCCCAGGGGAGTTGTGGAGTCTCCTTCTCTGGAGACGTTGAAGGCCCGCCTGGATGTGTTCCTGTGTGACTTGGTCTAGGTGATCCTGCTGTGCCAGGGGGATTGGACTAGATGATCTTTCGAGGTCCCTTCCAATCCCTAATGTTCTGTGATTCTGTGAAGCAGCTGAATCTTGCTCTCAGTCATTGGCTCCTCCACAAGCTAGCAGGGACATTACATTAGAAGGCTGAGGCAAGGCACATTGCGCATACCCTGAGGGAGGTACAGAAGCAGCTGGGAAAGACATCTGTCAAATCAAGTGCAATTCACAGATACATATTTTATAGTTAATAAACTCATTTATAAAAGCATATATATCCATTAATAAAATACACACAAAATTAATTTTCCACTCTAAGGCACGTAAAATCAATTTAAACTTCTTCTTTGCTAGACCAACTGGTCTAGCCTGTAGGAAGGAAGCACTTATTTAATATATTGACTTTAACCAAGTATTTCTTGATGTCCTAATGAGACATTCCCATCAGGGAAGGAAATACAAGTTTGATTAAATTGCCAAAGATATATTTACTTAAATAAATAATTATTAAAGACTCGCTGGCAAAGAAGGAGCACATTTCAAGCTATACAGAATCTTTTCAGTTGGAAAAGACCTTCTGAGAACATCAAGTCCGACCACTAACCTCACTGTACCAAGCCAACCACTAAACCATGTCCTTAAGCTCCATGGAGTTGTAAAATAACCAGCGATGACAATTCAAACACTTCCCTGGGAACCCTCTTCCAGGGCTCGATAACCTTCCAGTGAAGAAAGTTTTACCAATATCCAATCTAAACATCCCCTGGTGCAACTGGAGACCACTTCTGCTTTTCCACTTTCCACCTCCTCACTGCAACCTCCTTTCAGGTAGCTGTAGACTGCAGCAAGGGCTGTCCCAACAGCCTCCTTTTTCACCAGGATAAACAACTCACATCCCCTCACATGATCTCCGAAAGACTCCTACTCTAGACCCCTCACCAGCTTGGGTGCCCTTCTCTGGACACATTCCAGCACTTCAATGTCCTTCTGCAAGTGAGGGGCCCAAAACTAAACACAGTACTCAAGGCGTGGCCTCACCACTGCCAAGTACAGGGGGCAATCCTGCTGGCTCCTACTCCTGCTGGCCACACCATTTCTGATAACACACAAAACATTACTGGTTTTCCTGCCCACTTGAGCACACTGCTTGCTCACATTCAGCACACTGCTGACCAACACTCCTTGGGACTTCTTCCATGTGTCCACCTTCCAGCCACCCTTCCCCAAGCCTGTAGCTCTGCACAGCACTGTCATTCTCATTCCTCACAAATAATCCTCACAGGTAAACAGAAGTCTGCTCATTACTTCTCACCATGAGTTGCAGCAGTCTCTTCTGGGACATTCTGAACCCTGGAGAACCTTTCATTCGCATTACGCAGAAGTTGCTAGAACATCAGTCCATCACTGTCATAATACCAGTGGCACAAGGCTGATGGCAGTAGCAGTCACTGGGTGACTAAGTCACTCTCAGTGTGGTCCTCAAGGAGCAGATGAAACAATATTCATCACTTAGGCTGCAGATGGTAAATCACACTCGCCACAAAATGACCCACCCAGATAGGATAGGTCCTAGCCCACCAGCCCTTGCTCTTTCTGCTAGTCCCCTTCTTGCCCATGCTGGCTCCTATTCAGCTGAACATCAATCAATCCCCAGAGGTCTCTTTCTTTCAAGCAGAGTCCCAGCTGCTCTCCCCCAAGTTGGCAATGTTGCACTGGGTGGTTGTGACACAAATGCATGACCTGGCACTTGGCCTTGTTGAAGCTTATACAATTGGCCTTGACCCAGCCAGCCTGCCTGCCCAGATCTCTCTGTTGAACCTCAAGCAGAGCATACCTGCCCAACCCAGTGTCACCTACAAACTTTCTGAGGCCACACTCAATCCTTCCATCCAAATAATCACGAAAGATACGAAACAGAAGTGGCTCCAATTCTGAGTCCTGGAGAACACCATTTGCAAACCACTGTCAGCTGGGTTGCTTTTGGATCCGACCATCCAGCCAGTGTCACCCAGCAGCATGAAACCCAAGCAGATATTTTTTCCTCAAAAATGTGATGGGAAATGGTGTCAAAGGCTTTACCAAAACCCAAGAAGACGAAGCCCACATCCTTTCCCTCATCCAGCAGGTGTGTCACTTTGTCATAGAAGGAGATGCATTTCACCAGGCAGGGCTGCCTTTCATGAACGCATGCTGACCATGCCTGATCACCTGGTTCTGCTGTAAACGGTGCAAAACTCAGATCTCTTGGATAAAGACATAAAATAATATAAAATAGATATAAACATTATAAGCATGAAATAACAGAAATAAAGCTCATCTGGCTTAAACCAACAAAAGTCTTCAGAGTGAGTAAAGCAGCAAGAATCTAAGAGGTTAGGTAAATACTTCATTTGGAGAAATGCTTCTCATTACACAAAATATCATTATGTACTATACACAATTGGTGAATGGTACAGAAAGGAGACAGAGACAACTGATGAGGCAGTACCAATGCTGAAAAAGATCGAGAAACTATACTGAGAATGCTAAACCCCTGTCTATTCTATTCCAAAAGTCATGGTGGTCTGGTGAAGTCCCCACTGGCTGGAAAAAGGGAAACATAATTCCTATGTTCAAGAAGGGTAGGAAGAAGGAGCCGGGGAACTACAGGCCAGTCAGTCTTACCTCTGTGCCCAGTAAGATCATGGAGCAGATCCTCCTGAAAGCACTGCTGAGACAGGAGAATAGTGAAGAGGTGATTGGGCACAATCAGCATGGCTTCACCAGGGGCAAGTCCTGCCTGACGAATTTGGTGGCCTTCTATGAACAGGTCACAACATTAATGGATGAGGGGTGGGCGACTGATGTTATTTATCTGGGCCTCAGCAAAGCCTTTGACACTGTCCCGCACCGCATTCTGGTCTCCAAGCTGGTGGAACATGGCTTTGATGGGTGGACCCCTAGATGGGTAAGGAACTGGCTTGATGGCCACACCCAGAGAGTGGTTGTTGATGGATCCGTGTCCAAGTGGAGGCCAGTGACATGCGGAGTCCCTCAGGGATTGGTACTGGGACCAGTCGTGTTCAACATCTTTGTCGGTGCCATGGACAACAGCACTGAGTGCACCCTCAGCAAGTTGTCTGACAACACCAAGCTGTGCGGTGCAGCAGACACGCTGGAGGGCAGGGATGCCATCCAGAGGGACCTGGACAGGCTGGACAGGTGGGCACAAGTCAACCTGACGGGGTTCAACAAGACCAAGTGTAAGGTCCTGCATCTGGGTCGAGGCAATCCTAGGCACAAATACAGGCTGGGCAGTGACAGGCCAGCCTGATCTAGGGTCAGGTGTCCCTTGGGTACGGGAGTTGGAACTGGATGATCCTGTGGCCCCTTCTAACCCCGAGTGACTGACTCTATGACTTGGTCTGGGTGATCCTGCTCTGGCAGGGGGATTGGACTAGATGATCTTTCGGGGTCCCTTCCAATCCCTAATGATTCTATGATTCTAAGAAAGGATGACAACAGAAAAAGCAAGTCCTGGTAAGGTGATATGAGTGAGCTGTGTCTACGGGAACGCATACTGGTGTTCCATCAACTCAGCCCTAAATAAATTGTTGCAGGAATAATTTGTGTATTTATAGGAACCACAATTTGAAGAAAGCGGCAGACACACCACAGACTGAAAAGGAAAACAATTTAGACCCTGGAAACTGAAACATGACTTGAAGGGAAATATTGCAGAAGTAGATTAGATTTCTTAAGCAAGGAGATAACCAAAAGCCAGAGATGAACACAAGAAAAAAGTCCTTATTGAGAAGCTGATGACAAACTATTCCTCCAGACAGTGAGGAAACAAGCTTTCAAAGTGGGCATGTTTTTATAGTGCCTCTCATTGTAGTGAGCAGATACTGAAAGAACATGCAAAGCAGCCAAGTCTGATGGTATGAGCAGTCCGTAGCTGGATGGAGCTCGGCCAGTGCTAAGACACAGACCTCAGGAATCCTAAGACAACCCTTGTGTAGTTTGGTTTTACATCAGGTAGTACAGTCATTCAAGCTGTTTTTCACATTTCAAGAGAACAGATTCTGAAAGGAGGGGTGTGACAACACAATAAAATATTTTATTTTGGGCCCTGAAGGGACCATCATTTGGTCTAGAAAATCTTGCAGAAAATGAAACAAGAATAACAAGAAATATTACAAATCTCACTCATGCAGTTGGAAAATTAGTTGGCAACTGATCTTGTAACCTCTCTTGAATTCATATTTAATCTTGGAAAAGTTTACTTGGGATTCGTACAAGACAGCACAGCCTCGGAGTGCCAAACAGACCATCGGGCTGGCATTAAATACTTCACACATTTGGCCAGTGCCATTGACTGTCTTCTACCTGCAGACAACACAGATTAATTTAGCAGAATTTCTTGTTTAGTATAGTAACTGACAAGTAAGCACACAACACGGCAAATGGCCACATTCTCATTCATTTTGCCAGCTCACCACCTGTTCATCTTAACGTTCCCATATCAATTATTATATTCTCTTATCTTTTAATTTTGCTTTACCTTCTTTATTACCTGTGTTTCACTATCTTCCCTTCTCACCATTCCACAAACTCCTATGCAGCTTGTCAGTGTTCCCCTGCTGCTAAAACCACTGGCTTTTCCATTGTTTTATGTATTTACATATTCATCCCAACCATCACCAAGTTCAACTCTGGTGCTGACATCCTGTATTTAAAATCCTGGCTCTTCATCTGCATCTGTGGGAGAGTCTGCAGTGTCTGCCTACAGCGAAAGGGCCAGGTAACTTCAGCTGTTAAAATAGGAGCATGAGTGTAAATAGTGTGTGGATGGGATACACAAAACTCTCTGGAAGGATTCTTTCCCCAAACTGTTTATGTTAAAGGGGAAGAAGACTATTGACCACATTAAACAAAGGAGTTTGCCTGGAAAAAAAAAGGTATAGAGGAAGCACAGAAAAGTGGAGCAGCAGGGAGAGACTTTGGAGTGGAAACAGCACCACTCCAATGTGGTTTGACGCTGCCAGAAGTCACCACACACTGGTCTCAGGGCCCGTATTAGTACAAGCCTGTGTGGCACCTCAGTGGTTCCCAGAGCAGCAAAGAGACACACGAGGTTGGAGAAACCACCTCTCCGTTGCAAGTTTTGTGGCAGTAAGGGAACAAGGTTTTTCACTTGTAATTTACAACATAAACAATCCTCATTTGTTTACACCGTGTCTCATCCTCCCACTTGTCCCCTTTCCAACTCACAGTAACCAGCACTTTCTTCAGCCTTTCCCAAAACCCAGGTCTCTTCCATCCCACCAGCAGTAGCAGTGATCTCAATTTTAAAGCAGCAAGGCGTAACTCCTTCTTTACTCACTTTACTACGACCTGGTGTCTACTTCTATCACCAACTACATGCCTGGCTTTCCCTCTCCTTAACACACTGAACAATCTTCCCCAGGCATCCCCCCGAGTGATCCTCTCATTTTAAGGAAACAGGACTTCCAACTTTTTATGGATCAATGTCCAAGTGCACTTACAGAATAAATGGGTCTCAGTCTGGACTGAGTCTACTAAATGCCAGTAGTACAAAAGTAATAGTAGATAATGTCACATTTATCCTGAAAAAGTAATCTTCAAGGTTTGTACAATGATCTACAAATATCCATTATGAGAAACTACCGACTACAATATTTCAACACCAATACAATTTTCACAAATACTTGACCAATAAATCACATTTCCATGACCTGCCATCTCTTTGCTGGCTCTTGTAGCATCATCCAACACTCCTGACTGAAGTCTCCCAGTGTTACGGCCAACATTTCAAAACTTACACATGGAGTAATAGAAAATCTCTATTTTTCTTCACTTCTATGCACACTTCTCAGAAAGAAACAATTTGTTTTGTCTCCACAGATCAACATAACACCTTGCAGAAGCACACAGGGAAGCTGAAGTGAAGCCATGGCTGATACTGCAAGAAAATCCATACTATTCTCCTTAGTTTTGTTTTGGGCAGGCAGAGTTTACTCCGAGTTCCTAACACATACATGACAACACAGCATTGTATTTAAGGCTCTGTACAAGTTCATGTAAACAAGTTAGGATGTTAATTAAGACACAACTAAACTGCTTGTGTTTGCCAAGTTAGCATTTCATGATGACCCTGTATTACGCAGGAAGCTTTCAAATACATGGCAGTGTCCCGTCTTCACTGCAGAACTAGAAGTTTCCAAGCTCTGAATAAAGCCAGAAAAGAACATTATCATTAAGCACTATATTTTAAACATAGATAAAGGTATAAAATGTATATTTTAAATGGCCAGTTGCAATGGCCAATTGAGTTCTTATCAGAGGACATCCCAGTTAAGTCTGGTTTTGCCCAGTAGCAGCTGAGCTCAGGAAACCACAGGTTTATGCCAATGCAGTCTGTGCAGTTGTCTGTAAAGGTCACAATGATTCATATTTCTTAAACGACTTGAAAATCATTCTTGAGAGCACAATTCATAAAATACTTTGGGCCAACAGGGCCAAAGCTCTGCATACACTGTCCCCAGCTTGTCTTCTGGCTTTGCTAACTTCATTCATGACTTTGTCATTATTGCCTTGCAGCCGTGATAGTAAGGTAAAAAAGGTAGAAACATGTAAAATACAAATTATTTTTAATGCCTTGCCAAATGCTGTTTTCACCTTCAGATCCACTTAAAAACAAAAACAATAGTTATTCCCTATTTCTTTCTCTTTTTTTCTGCTATCTGCCTTGTTATGTACATAAATGGGTATTGAAGACTTAAAATGAATGTTTGCAAGTGTAAGATTTTTTAATGGGAATTTAAACATTTCCGAAGTCAAGACTCCTGTAATATTCAGCAATAGAATATCAGTTTGGACCATTCTTTACTGTTCTCTCTTGGTTTGGAAATAAATCTGTAGCATTATGCAGTAGATCCTAAAAAGCAAGCCAGCACTATTATGAACACAGGATACGCTGAAATATTAAGTCAATGACAGGAAAAAAGAATGAAAGAAATATTTTAAATGTCAGGTCTTCCTGGCATACCCTGTTCTCATATGCTCCTGGCTAGTGAAGATCACTTCCAAGCACATTAATGAACAAATGCTACTGGGCATCTGAATATTTGTGATTGACCTCAACATACGTGGCTCTGCCACATGGATGAATCAGGGTTTATTTTGTTTAAGTACATTTCTGTGCACACAGGAAGCTGGAAACTCAGAAAATCATCCTAGTCTGGTTTTTAAGCCAATGGTCAAGAGATCCCTGTGATTTAGCCAGGACTCTACAGGAAGATATTTAGTCTGGTTGAAAAACTGCAAAGAAAGTTAATTTCCCCTCTTTGCTACTGCCTCTAGCACAAGTTAGCCTCCCGTCACTCCACTACCATCTACCTCAAGATACAAAGGCAAGAGGCAACACCAGTTGCTCTGCGATGCCAGCTGGATGCTTAGTCAACGCGTCCTTACCGCCACAAGGACAAGTCAAAAACTCTGCCTTGACAACGTGTAAAACCTGCCTATGAAATACGCAAGGCAGGGGATGCTGCCTTTGCTAAAGTCTTGTTTTCCTGCACCGGACTGGTCTGACCACAGGCTTTCTTACCCGGTTACGAAGCGTGCTAATCTAAGACAAGGAGGGTACCATGGAGGCTGCAGAAACTAACACGCTGAGAGAGCAGACAATGAGGATCCTCTTCAGGTGATTGAAACCTATGACTTTGCAGGAAAGACTAATGCAAGGGAGGGGTAAAAATAAAACACTTTCATCAAGCTGAAGCCTGCAAGGTCTGTGCAACAGACTTCCTACCAGTTTGAAAACACAAATCACTGCTAATCTGTGGTGTAGGGCAGCGCTTTCTTTTCAGTATATCCTTTTGTAAATAGTGTAAAGAGACACTTCTTCACTCATCGACCTTGTCTCAAAAAACTGAAGAGCACAACATAACAGGGTTTTGTTACAACTGTTAGGTCTGATTAAGCACATATCTAACACAATGTGTGACAATTCCAGGACCCCAAATACTTGCACATATCATTTATTTCTACAGTCTGCCTCCAGTTAATTCCAGCCCAGAATAAATTGTTTTTTCACTCCTGGTTTTTCTGAGAAAAATATGAGAAAAAAATATTTCACCATCAGGCAAAAAATTAATTCAGGCTCATATGTCAACAGGTTTCCATTCCCTTCCTGCCTATTGTCTTCTCCATTTTCCAGGATGCACAGAAAATTCACTGTCTTCTTTTGAACCTTCTCTTGTGTCCTCTTTATTGCTTTGTCCGCTTTAAAGACTACAAAGCCAGGTGACAGCTGTAAAGTCACTGCTCACCACCCCTATTTCTTCCTGGATAATAGAAGTTACAGTCTGCCTTTCTTAACTCCTCTGAAAAGCAACTAAACTATGCCTGATCTGCTTCTGCTCTCATCATACTATTTGAAAAATGGTCTGCTGTTGATCCCGCTTGGGGCGTTACCTGGCTTTCCTGAGAACATCCTTCCAAGGCAGCCAAGTGACCCTTTGATTCCAACTACAGCTAAGCTTTAGAGATGCAAATGTTCATCACTGAATGCACATCTCTTTGAACATTTAATCTTCAGGAGTCTACAATCAAAGTCAGTGTTAAATTAGCTCTTGATTGAGCATGAACCAACTAAAGGGAAAGTGGTAAGAAAGAGCTTCAGACATGTAGGCAGTACTGCTTCTCGTACGGTACGTTCCCTAGAAAGTGTAACCCAGGACAGAGCAAACCTTGAGTAAGCACACCTTCATTAATCAGCTGCCATAAGTCTGGAAGATTCACAGACTAAAATATAAAAAATGCTATAGTTCCTCTCTGTCAAAAGGATTTGTTCTCAGCTGTTGAAATTTGAAACTACCAGAACAAATGGGCATTTACACAAGTTCATTCTTAAAAGTAGGCGGGACTTCTCTCATCACTTCAACAGCAATCTAGCCTGCCATTCCTGGGATGGGTACAGACAGGCTCTTCTCAATGTCATCTAAAACCAGGACGAGGGGAACGGAGGAGGTTCCACATCAACCTGAGAAGGAACTTCTTCCCAGTGAGGGTGACAGAGTGCTGGAACAGGCTGCCCAGGGTGGTTGTGGAGTCTCCTTCACTGGAGATGTGTTCCTGTGTGACTTGGTTTAGGTGATCCTGCTGTGGCAGGGGGATTGGACTGGATGATCTTTTGAGGTCCCTTCCAATCCCTAATGATTCTATGATTCTAATTACCCATCTCCATCTGGTCATAGCCAACCTATCTATGTTATAGAGCACACTTATGCTATAACATACTACCAATTCAACTAATTTCAATCAGGGTTTTTTTGCAGAAATTTCTAAAATGTATGTATTTACCTTCTTCTGGTACGATGAAGGGGTTGAATACTAACATTTAGGCAGCTCTTCTAATGTATTTGAACAGCTTTAAGTTACCAAAGCAAATTGAAGACATTCACTTATTTTCTTTTGCATTTCTAACACACTTGGTCCTGCCTCCTTTCAATCTACTTATTGAATAAATTTGCATAGGCTGGCTGAAAATTTGATTTTCCATACCTTTCCCCTACTTAATCTGCTGTTCTGCCTGTCCTGCTTTCTTATTTTACAATATGCCACCTACTGACCACCCTTTTGACATCTTTTACATTTTGTCTTCCCTTCTAAAATCTTCTGGAAGTGCCATGGTTCTCAAAAACAGCACAGTTTATTAGCCTGAATGTTTTTTTCTTGTCTCATAGGCCTGAAAAAACCTGGTGGCCTTCTATGAACAGGTCACAACATTAATGGATGAGGGGTGGGTGACTGATGTCATTTACTTGGACCTCAGCAAAGCCTTTGACACTGTCCCGCACCGCATTCTGGTCTCCAAGATAGCGGAACATGGATTTGATGGGTGGACGACTAGATGGGTAAGGAAATGGCTTGATGGCCACACCCAGAGAGTGGTTGTTGATGGATCCATGTCCAAGTGGAGGCCAGTGATAAGTGGAGTCCCCCAGAGATCGGTACTGGGACCAGTCGTGTTCAACATCTTTGTCGGTGCCATGGACAACAGCACTGAGTGCACCCTCAGCAAGTTGTCTGACAACACCAAGCTGTGTGGTGCAGCAGACACGCTGGAGGGCAGGGATGCCATCCAGAGGGACCTGGACAGGCTGGACAGGTGGGCACAAGTCAACCTGATGGGGTTCAACAAGACCAAGTGTAAGGTCCTGCATCTGGGTCGAGGCAATCCTAGGCACAAATACAGGCTGGGCAGTGACTGGCTGCAGAGTAGCCCTGAGGAGAGGGACTTGGGGGGCTTGTGGACGAAAGGCTCAACATGAGCCAGCAGTGTGCACTTGCGGCCCAGAGGACAAACCAGATCCTGGGCTGCATCAGGAGAAGTGTGGCCAGCAGGTCGAGGGAGGTGATTCTCCCCTCTACTCTGCTCTGGTGAGACCCCACCTGGAGGACTGCATCCAGTTCTGGAGCCCTTGTTACAACAGGGATGTGGACATGCTGAAGGGAGTGCAGAGGAGGGCCAGAAGGATGATCAGAGGGCTGGAGCAGCTCTCCTGTGAGACCAGACTGAGAGAGTTGGGGCTGTTCAGTCTGGAGAAGTGAAGAGATCCTGCTGTGTCAGGGGGATTGGACTAGATGATCTTTTGAGGTCCCTTCCAGTCCCTAATGATTCTATGACTCTAAGAATTGTACGCACCCTTCATAATGTTCTGCATACTCCTCCTAAGTGTCTCCGCTTATTGCTTCAATCAAATTCATTTTTTATAGCTTCTTATCAGGCTAGGAGCAGGTGCTCCTGTCCTCTCAGTCATCCTCCAAAAGCCCAGGTTTTTAAAATTACTTTTTTACACCTCATTTCAATTTGTGAGGTAGCTCTTCTAAGATAATACCATTAAAAATAATATTAACAATTCACACCTCTTTCACAGTAGGTTTTTGGGGCATTTACCCATTCAGTTTTAACCACTAAAGTCGCACAGGAACAGGTGGAGGAAAGCTCTTAGGCAGAAAGCACCTTTGGCAACATCACCAACAGGACGGCCACAGCTGTGAACTATGCGTGCAGTCAGCTTTGCCGTTAGGGCAAAGGGCAACCAGGAAACACTCCAATCACTTCAGGGTCTTCCCATAGCAGTTTACTTTTACATCCCAGCCTTTTCTTAAAGCAAGAAGGAAAGGATGACGGCATCTTCTCTTCCCTGCCCACCTTCCTCCTACACCGCAGGAATAAACTGTCACTCATTAAGTGAATAAGCTACCTTAATTTACAATTAAACCATCACCGGCAGTAATGATCTATAATGTACATTCATCACGATTGCCGTGCACAGTTCAGCATAAACCTGGCAGAGTTTCCCATACATCTGCTTTTTCCATAAACACAGTGTAAAGACAACAAGCACAGTATTGTGAAGGCATTGGTATCTTTTCAGCAATTTAAGAGCCTTAAACTGAAGACATTACACAACAAGGGCAAATCCTTTATAATGATCAAACTGCTATTGACCCCCAGAATCACAAAAGACCATGGATTTTTTTTCAAATACTTCCAAGCTTCCCTGGATCCTGCCAAGGCAAAGACGTCAACAGAACAATGTCCCTTGTGATACTCTGATGCTTTTGTCTCCACTTACAGCCAAGACCAGGAAGACCAATGCCACACAACCTACTCCACCCCAAAGACTGAAGCAGAGAGCAGAAAAACGTTCGCGTCAGTGTCAGCTTTGCCTAACAACTGCGTAGAGTCTTGTGTTAATAGAAGTCACAGGGATTTGAGAACTGAAACACCTATTATGTCATCCAGTCTATGCAGCTGGCAGGGAAGGATTTGTTCCCTAAATAATATTTTATATGGCTTTACTCAGTCCCATTTCAAATGTCAGAGCTACGAAGCTCCCAAGGCTTTCTCTGAGAAAGCTTATTTGTTTATTCTTTGAGTTCATTTAATCATCTCCAGTCAGAGCAACGACACTCAAGAGTCTGCTCTGAATAAAAACATGGAACGCCCTCTTTAATTTATGTTAGCATTGAAATAAGCAGTACATATCCCAAGCTCAAGTTCTGTTGAAATACATCTTTGCGGATGGATTGTTCTTTGGATATTAAGGAATGCAGGAATCTCCAGGTACTTGTCGGTCAATTTCTGACGCGTTACAAAATCTCATCCAAATCTGTGCGCTTCAGGAAGCACTTCCAAGTGATTCGCGAGCCTGGCGGTTTTGCACAGGTATTTCTGAATGCAGCTTTCGGTACCACTGGGTAGCAGGTACCAGAAGTCACACTTTGTTCCCAGTACTGTTCAATTTGCGCTTCTTCATTAATTCATAACTTACGAAAAACTTGAAAATGACTCAGAAGTACCTTATTATTGAGTTTCCCATCTTGAAACATCGCATCTATCCCACTCTTCTGTTGAGAATTGATGGTACTGAAGGGATTATTTGGAAGAGACACTCAAGCTATTGTTTAAGTTGCCAGGAAGGCAAATTAAGCAAAAGTACAGATCCACTATAAACGTAACTTTGCCAAGTTGGAAGATACTAATAGGTAGTTACTAAATTTGACATGGCTCTCTGGAAAGACCAGATTTTTAAGGGTAACTAATTAGTGTTGGCTGTGGGTGAAACACAGGCAAATATCAACATGTATAAAATTAAGGTAATTTGACATTTACTTTTCTCCTTGAGGGAAAAATTGACTACGTTGCTGATTCCATCACCTCAACACAGTATTTGTGTGCAGTAAAATCATTTTGCCTACACAGGGAGAAAATTACAGGTTTAAAAGGACTGAGGCTAAATCTTCACAAGTCTTCTGTAAGAACTTTTTTTCCTCTGGAAAAATATTTTTCAAAGTCACAAGGAAAATGAGCACACTAAAAAACTCAGCTCTTTGGTGTACTGCGATAGCATCTGTATTTAATGTATGTGATACGATCTTTACGGCACACAAACATTGTCTTTCTGTTTCAGCTGCCTAAAATATGATGCTGGTCTCGACCTTGGGAATGTTCCTTAAGCATTTACTGTAGTATGACGGAGATCTTTTGCCAGAAGAGTCACTGCAGAGCCATGGACTCTTAGGGGGCTTTCCATATTAGGGGTTTTCTTGCTCTGGATTAAGCATGCCAACAGTAGTTAGTTGCTGTTCTGTATTTAGAACTGATTTGCAGGAAAGGATTTCAGTAAGAAACGTTGAAATTTCTTATACTTCATTGAGTTCACTCCCACAAGACAATTTAGAGAAACATCCATTAAGAAAGTTCTTGCAAACTACACTAGCTACAGCAGATTTCTGTAGCAGATTCCCAAACACATCCAGAAATATGCACTTACTCACCCACAATTCTAATGGTCCCAAAAGACTGTGAAGGATGTGTGTTTGAAGCATTTTTTAAAGTTACATTTCATGGGATAGAATCATCGAATCATTAGGGATTGGAAGGGAGCTCGAAAGATCATCTAGTCCAATCCCCCTGTCACAGCAGGATCCCCTAGATCAAGTCATACAGTCAGTCTGGGTTAGAAGGGATAATTATCACAGTCAGGGTTAGAAGGGATAATTATCACAGATCCTTAAAAATAAGTATTCATGTTTAAAAAAAAACAACATTCAAATTATTATTAGCTTGAGAAAAATATCTAATGACTCTTAATCATCAGTCATAAGTTTTCTGTGAAATAACCTCTTACCTCCACTTTAATAAATTGCAAAACTGTTTCATACACAAAAACATCAGACAGGCCAGTGAAATTTACGGTTACTGGTTAAATCATTTCACTCCCACAACTTAACATCCAGATTATCTTTCTGCATCGTACCTGTAAACTACTGCACGACGTCTCCACACGTAACATCAGTCACAACACTGGCATGACTACCAGTCAGAACTTAGTTGGCAGCTGCAAAACCAACTCTTACTGGACTCCCACAATGTATGACATCAGTAGTGGCCATCTGTACTCTTACAGTTATTTGCCATATCAACACTGTATCACCCAGTAAGAGCTGGAGCTTTGTGAAAGATGTCTGTCACCAGCCACAGACAGAACGTGAACTACTGCAGGTTTATCTAACCTTAGGGCCACTGCATTCTAATCCACAGTAGTTTCAGAAACACTACTTCCCACTCAAGGGCACCTGGTCTGAAGCTAGAACCAGCCCAACAAAAGAAAGAAGGCTCCCATGGTAAAAACCACAAGTAAACAAGTGCTAACCCTGATCTGTAAGAAGAAGAGTTTACTTTAAAAACAAATTAATCAGAAAGCTGTTTCATGAATCAAACTAACACGTGTGGTAAGCAGTGAAAAGCCAACTCACAAAAACTCCAACCTGCTACTACTTCAACTTGACCCCTTCCTATCAGGAAACTCTTACAGATTAGCTATACTTTAAGCACTTGTATGCACGTCCCAGGAAGCAAGCTCTGGAAGGTGTGTCATTCCACATGTTAGAATTCTGCCTTAATCATAACCAGCTAAACCCACCAAGAACCTGGTTCCACTTTGAAACAGCTCCATAATTCCCAAACGTGCTGCGGGACTGCAGAGCTGCAGGCAAATGGAACACAACACAAGTAGTAGTTTTCAAGAGCTCTGCTGCTTCTCTCTCACAATGAAGACAGTCCCTCACAAAACTTTAGAGAATGCAGATGACAGAGGGGAGAAGAAAGAGGGCTTTTATAGAGTTTCAGTACAACTGAGGGGGAAAAGGCAAGTATTCTGAGCCCAAAAATGATCTAATGCTTCTAGGCTCCACACTTCTAAAATCTCTCCCGAACACTTGTTGTGTGTGCTCGCATATGAACTTCGAGTTAACAAAGAGGATGCAGAGAGTACAGCTTGTAACATTTTCAGCTCAAAGTAATAGCATCACTTACCTAAAGATTGGTCTTTGGAGATGCTTTTTCTTGATTGTAACACAATCATCCATTTAAAGTGGGGGAAAAGACTTCTTCCAGCAAATAACTCCAAAAAGACCAGATTCAGGAAACTTGTTCTTAGCTACTGTGTGGCACAGAGCACACGGAACGATATTTTGGAGCTGGGAGAAGCCTCCCTCCCTCTTTCTGACTGTGGAGCAGAAAAGGGCCATAGAGGCCACATAAGCCAGGCACAGCCGTGCACCACCAAACCGGTCAGGCTGCACAAAACTAGAGTCAAGCGCGGAATTGTCCTGGATGCCTTTCAACTGTGCGAGAAAAAGAGGGAGCTTTGCCAAGTGCTACCCAGGTAAAAAGTCGCTAGATTATTCCAGCCATGAGAGCACTTCTTACACATGCTGGTCAAAGTCTTAAATGCAGAGTCACTCTCTCTCTCCCTCTCTGTAAAACACACTGTTCCAAGGCTCAACTTTTTTTTTTCTTCAAAATAAAAGTTCAGCTGTTTCAGCATTCCCATGCCAGTATCTTCAGAAAGTTTGTTCTGGTAAAAGAGCCGTACACAAATCAAGGAAGACAGATGGATCTGGTCTGTGGGGCTGGCTCTGCTTCAAGAAATGGTAATTATTTTACACTCTGGCTTTTATTCACTCTGGATGATGCGTGGCTATAACTATGCAAATTCAAGCACTGCTCATAGCTTTTAGCATTCATAACCTAATAACCTAGGGCTGGCTGAAGCAGAATATGGTGTTTGCAGCTGGTAGGACCATAGCTACTAACTGACGCTCCACAATTGAGGAAAATATTAATTACCAAGTTCAGATAGTTACAGCAGCAAACTGTTACTGTTTGCAAGATAAGATTTCAACAGAGACCCAAACTGAAAAGCTTGCTCTGACATCATGCTGACATAACTCAGGAAGAATTCAACCGCAGTGAACACAGGCTGTAAACAAAGCCATAAAGCAGGAGCAGCTGACTGCGGTTCTCAGTGAACTGAAGCCATGAGTGGTTCAGGTGCGATGCCATGTCCAGGGCACGTCAAAGGACCCAGAAGAAACCTGTGCTGGCACAGGGCCTGACAGGAAGCATGGAACCCTGCCAGAGGAGCTGTAAACTATCGTCATGTGTGTCGCTGTTACACCCTGGTTGCACCATACCATAGAACGGTGTGTCACCTTCCTGCTGAGAAACGTTAGCACCTACCACAGCTTCCCCATGGCCCAGCACTGGAGCCCCCTTGCAACTTCACTCAGTAGGTGCTAAGGGAAGTCAGTGGTGTGAGGCAAGTAGGATCAGGAAGGCTGAGCATCTTTTGCAATTGCATTGTTGGCTGGAGGGAAAAGATAATCACAGAATCAGAATCATTAAGGCCATAAGAGGCATCTACAAGATCATAAAGTCCAAACGTTACCATGCCCACTAAACCATGTGTCCAAGTGCCACAGCTTGACTCTGGCAGTCATAATGCATGCTGCTGACTGCCTTATCCTCAGCAGCTCCTTGAGCAGGTGTTTGTCCTCGTTTGGCTGACCCTCAGATTCCAGACCCCTGTACCTGTTGTAAAGGGCCAACTAGGAATGTGGGAGGGGCCATAAGGGGAGTCACCTGCTACCCTAAGCAGGGATCTGTTTCCATTTCTCCCCATCCTGAGGTCTAGAAGTCTAGAAACCATCACATATGAGGAAAGGCACATATGATCATAGAATCAGAGAATCACTACAGATTGGAAGGGACCTCAAAAGATCATCCAGTCCCATCCCCCTGACACAGCAGGATCACCTAGACCAAGTCACACAGGAACACATCCAGGCGGGTCTTGAGCATCTCCAGGGAAGGAGACTCCACAGCCACCCTGGGCAGACTGTTCCAGTGCTCCGTCACCCTCACTGGGAAGACGTTCCTTCTCACATTGATGTGGAACCTTCTATGTTCTAGATCACAAANACCTGGGGTTGCTCTTGCCCAAATGTAAGACTCTACACTTACCCTTGTTATAGCTCATTAGATTTTTCTCAGCCCAGCTCTCCAGCCTGTCCAGATCTCACTGAATGGCAGCACAGTCTGCAGGGGTGTCGGCGACACCACCCAGCTTTGTGTCATCAGCAAACTTGCTGACAGTGCATGTCAATCCCTCATCCAAGTCATCAATGAATAGATGGAACAGGACCGGTCCCAGCACCGACCCCTGGGGCACTCCACTAGATAAGTGCAGACGTTCTAAGTTTATGGAAACAGACTCATTTTCTTGCAGCTATGATGAAGAAATAATGGCCTGTAAAACAGCTCGTAGGGCTCTAAGTTGTGGCCATGAAGACATAATGGTGAAAAGAATATTTGTCAATGTAAAATAACAAGCACGTTAATTACTGAGGGAAGCTGTTCCTGAAATCACAAAGAGTAGGTTTTTAAGAGTGGATTTTAAAAAAGCTTTTCAGAAAGTATTAGCTTTGCTCTGGAAGTGAAATAGAATAAATAATACCGTCACACACCACCCAGTCTCATTGTTCTAGAAGTCTCGGGTAACTAACAGCTATTATCAGCTTCCAACTGAACCTGCTATGCATGTGGGATTTTTTTGTGCAGGAAACCATTTACCACATAACCGTACCGTTTGGGCTTTTGACTCATTTGTTTGAGCAACGTTTGAACTTTGGCCCTTGGTTCTGGCAACACAGTGTGACTCTAAAAGCTTTAATCGATTAAATGTCACAGTCTCTGTTCTGCTTCCGTAAGAAAGCGAGGGGGTTCGTGCAGGCATTTCTGTTTTAGACTAACTAAAGTGGGGGCAGGGGAAGGGGAAGACAGCACACTTCATGATGCTTCTTTTCCTTCTTGTTTTTAAACATACTGGTTTGAAACACAATACCCTAAAGCAGCACTCATCACCAAAACGCTTCAGTGCAGTGCCTTGCTGCAGGTGGCCGTTCAGGAAGTTTGTAATGTAATGGGGCCCGCAATTAAAGCATGAAGAAACCTCTTGCAGGAGATAACCAGTGTGCCTTGTGCAAGTCCTACCAAGGTTTTCATTTAGTTATGTGTATGACTGGGGGATTAACTCAACTTTATAAAGGCTGCATGCAGGCTAAGCATTTGAACCTGATGCATGAGAAACTGAAAGGGATGACGTGAAATTGCTGTATGCCACCGTGGTCCCTTCAGCAAGGATTAGGGTCTTCCAAGGCTTTCTACGAGACAAAATAGCTTCTCACGATAATGAGAGGAGTACGTCTTTCAGCATCCTGAAAACATGTCCCATCCCTGGAAACATTCAAAGTGAGGCTGAACGGGCCTCTGAGCGAGCTATTCTAGTTGAAGATATGTCTTCTCACTGCAGTGGGGCTGGACTAACTGGCCTTTGAGGGACCCTTCCCACCCACAGCATTCTATGACTGTACCTCTTTTACCAACTGCCAGTCCACACATAGAGTGTCCACATCAAGTCAACAGAACAGCCCAGGGATCTGAAATCTTGTCCTGCTCACAGACACACTCTGCAGGGGATGCTGTGGTTGTCTGCTGTGCATATGGCAATCTTTATCACAAGCACGTAATGCTTGGTATAGAGCACTGCCTACAAAAGTAGTGCTGTTTGTGGAACGATTTTAGAGCTAACCTACAATTATCTACATTCTCCACAAAAGTATCCATAATCTTCAACAGAGCTCGTTCTGTTGTGGATCAGGCTGAATCACTTGTCACCAAACTGCTCTATACTAGGTTTGCATTAAGCCTCTACAGCCCCCTATATGCGTCAACATCTAGGGAAGTCTCAGTTTATTTCTCCATGTTGATGCCAGCAAAACCCACTCTAAAACTTAAGCTAATGAACTCTCCCAGTACGAGAAACTAGGCAGCCCTGAAGATAATTGTGACTCCTTTAGAACGCAGACAGAACACTTGGCAAACGTGACCAGATCTATTGTTGCACATGTGGTAAAGCTCTGTGCAAACAGTCGTGCGGGGCTTTCAGTTATGGCCTCCCCTTTTATCTCTCACAAGGAAGGATAGCTGTAAAATTGGTTTTACCATGTCTTGCTTTCCCAGTCCACACGCACACGCAAAGTGAGACTTATGTCAACACCCTCGTGCAGGAGATTAACTTCTCTGCCGAGGTTTTCCTGCTCAGACTGAAGCACAGGAACTTGGCTTCAGAAGCTTTCCCATCCTTTGCTTTTGTTTTTGTATTACACTACATCTTCACAGTCCTAGCAAAGCTCAAATCAAATAAGTACAAATCTATTTTAAAAAAACAGAAAAAACAAATGTCTCACGGGAATAATAACGTTCCAAATTAACAAAACTCTTCTGAAGAACACGACTCGTACCACAGTTGTGCTTTGGTTTATTCTGCCTGACAGAAACGGGGTTTTATACTCTGCATCTTCCATGAAGATGAGGGAGAGGTGAAGGAGAGGAAGGGAGGGGAAATAAGGAGAAAAAAAGAATTCCTTTGGGATATAAGATGCTAAATTAGCACTGAGATTCACGAGTCAAAATATGCCATTCTTTGGCTTTGAGTCAGTGAAATATTATTATTGGCCACGGTGCATGGAATCTCAATCTGTATTGGAAAACACTGTAATTTGATGCACCATGTGTTTTTTAAATGCACACATATAATGGCAACCATACACTAGTCAACAGAGCAACACCTGACTAAGCAGACTGCTCTTCTTTTAAGGAGGAAAAGGGTACTAAAATGCCCACAATTTAGTACAGATGGGCTAAGGGACACTGAATAAAAACTAATGGCTAAGTTTTTTAAAGAGAGCTATTAAAATGTAAGTCAGTAGGTGACACAACATTTAAAAATAGTAAAAAAATCGTTTAGAACTCAAAAATTACCCAGAAAGGAAAACATGAGTATCTGTGGCATGTGTTACAAATGGCTGCTGGACAATGGCAAGACCACAATCAGAAGAATTTCTCCGCTAAACTACACTTTCTCGTGAACAATATATCTGGACATTTAATAGGGCAGAGATCATGCTAAAGGGGATCAGAAGAGAAACGGTAACTGCATCAACCTTCCCTATGTGTAGTAGTTCCCATCTGAAAGACTGGAATAAAGCAGCAAAAATCTACCATGATACCTTTCCATTATGTAGGTTATTTTCTTCTGAACTCACATTCAAATCTGGCTTTACATTTCTGTGTGGGTGGCAGACCTCAAGACTGATTTTAAACAGCCAGCAGTCACACACAATAAAGAAACCATTGTAAGACAATGGGAAGAACCACAGGCCTGTTCTGATCAATAATGTTTATTGTTCATACACTAGTTCTTCATTTATCTTTTTTCAGACTGTTCTGCTTCAAATACTGTAAGATTTTAAAATTTTTATTTATTTTCAAAGTACTTGGCATTTCTTTTCATCATAGTGTCCAATTTCAACTATTTCTTAGTTTTCTAGAACTGACTTCAGTTTCATCAGTTGAAACACTCTTGTTTATACAGTTATTGACATTTCCTGGTTTTTTCATTAGATATCTAGACTCTGGTTTGCCAGACACAAAGACTACCTGGAAGTACACGCACTCTTTTCCTGGTTGGATCAGCAGCATCTGAGTTGTTGCAGTGCCATTCCTAACACTGATTTGTTCTTTGGTCATATTGTTGTCACCCATTGGAAAGGTAGCAAAGAAGCTGCAACAGCAAAAACTCTACAGATGATTACATACCACCTTTACACGACTGCTTCTTTGAAAATGCAACGCTACTAATATCAGAGCTTTAATTTTCTCATTGCAAAAACTGCTTTTGAATAACAGTTTCCCTGTAGATTGCCTCAAAATCGGGTGTTTGTCATTTTAAAGTCTTAAAAATTGTAATAAATGAAATTCTGAGTTCAGCTCTGCCTTTGGATATGTAACACAGGATAGCAAATGTTACCGCAGTCTTCAAACAGAGAAGGAAGGAAGACCCAGGTAACTACAGACCGGTCAGCCTCACCTCCATCCCAGGAAAGGTGATGGAACAGTTTGTACTAGAGGCTGTTTCCGGGCACATCAAGGACAGGAGGGTCATTAGGGACAGTCAGCATGGCTTCACAAAAGGGAAGTCATGCTTGACCAACCTGATAGCCTTTTATGAGGGTGTAACCAAGTGGATGGATGAGGGCAGAGCCGTGGATGTCATCTATCTTGACTTCAGAAAGGCATTTGACACGGTCTCTCACAGCATCCTTGCAGACAAACTGAGGCAGTGTGGCCTAAATTTTCAGGTAGTGAGGTGGATGGAGAACTGGCTACAGGGTAGAAGTCAGAGAGTGGTGGTCAATGGGACAGAGTCTGGTTGGAGGCCTGAATCTAGTGGAGTGCCCCAGG
>VXBP01006619.1:740-11202 GCA_013400115.1 Rhinopomastus cyanomelas | reverse complement strand
TCTTGATCTGCTAACCACTCCTCTTCTAATCCACCGCAGGATGCTGTTCACAGACAGGTGCATGTAGATTTTGAGTACCAATGAAGATGTTGAAAGGACTAAATCATACTGTCAAACACTGATGTATGTGAACATTCATATTTTGATATCCTGATTTCTGCTTGCTGAGGAGCCTGATACTTTACCTTCTTAATGAAATTAGCTTCATTAAGCTAGCTAGCTGCTCTGGAGCAGACAGCTGTAAAAAGTCTTCCAATCTCTGTATCAGATCCAGTAGTTCATGTGAGACAGTCTGATGGTGCATTCGTGTGGGTGATGTGAAGGGGCCTCATACACCGTAACAGGCTGTCAGAGGGGATGGTTGAATCTCCATCCCTGAACACATTTAAGTCTTGTAGACATAGTGCTTAAGGACATTGTGTAGCAGTGGTCTTGGTACAATTAGATTAATGGTTGGACTCAATAATCTTAAAGGTGTTGCTCAAGCTCAACCATTTTATGCAGGCCTTTTAAATTTGTGTAGAGTTACATTTGATACCACTGCAGTGTATTTTCTGTTTTGTTTTTTTTTTGTGCAGATTGGTTTTGTAATTTTTATACTACCTTAGGGACATGGTTTAGTGGTGGGCTTGATACAATTAGGTTCATGGTTCAATTTGATGATCTTAATGGTCTTTCCCAACCTAAACAATTCCATGATTCTGTGATTCCACACTCATCTAACCTTGTATATTGTGAAGTTCTTTCTCAGAAAGCTGGTTGATCATCAGTTATAGTGTTAGAATTTGTTACATAAAACTGAAAAACCATAGATATGCTTTTTGATACCTGTTACACAATATTTTACATTCCATGTATATACTAGAAAGAACAGTCAAAATCTATGTAAAATGTTTTGAGACATAAACCCGCAGTATAGTCAGACAAATAGTTGTTATTAGAGCTTTATATTTTTCTATATTCCATGCAATATTTTACTTTGTTTTGTATTTTCTTGATTTTTTTTACTTCATGAATTTTAAATAAATTCTTCATTAAAGTGGTAACAGCAGTTAGAACAAAAATAAGTAAACAAAAGATTCCTATTAGAATTCTCCGTTTGGGGTGGGTCGTGATGGCAAATCTGCACCAGTCTTGTATCTCCAGTCCGTGGCCAGGAACACGCAGAGTCAGGTCCAGGCCGGTGGCTGGCACCAGGGCAGCTTTGGGGCCGGGACTGCGGCAAGTTGTGGTCGGCATCGAGGCCATGGTACTCCCAGAGCCACAGCAAGTCGTGGTCCAGCTGCATTTCCCACCCCCCACCGCCCTGGGAACGAGCCCCCCCCAGAGTGAGAGCAAAGAACCTGCTCCACTTTTTATAGGCTGACCTAGCCAGGCCCTTCCGGGGCAGGTCCCAGGACAGTGTAACTCGGGGCAGGTCCCCCGGGGCACTGTCACCTTCCCCAGGATAGGTAACTGGGGGAAGGGTTCTTGAGAATAACTTTTTGTTCTTCATAAAAGCACAACTTCTGCACATCTGAAAATTCTGGTAATTTTCAAACTGCAACCATTCTTTGTCTACTAAGGATTATCAGAGTATTCTTGGATTTATGAGATATCTATCAAAAAATCCTTGGGTTTGTAAATTCATTAGAGTTAGAAAATGTTCTGAATCTGAACCTAAATATTTCTTTCTGTCTTATTCGTGTAAGTGACATTATTGTCAGTGTCATGAAAACCTTACCAATAGGTACAGCTTCTCTTCACTGACTGTTCTGAAAACTACCATTAAAAGAATCTTTTATTAATGTTCACAGTTCAGATAGGTTTGTTTGGTTGTTCTTTTTGCTGATCTTTTAATTTCTTTCAAGAATGAGAAGTTGAAATAAAAACTATTACCTCTTTTCTCCCAGCAAGATTTTAATTTTTCCTAATCCTATTTTACTCAGAATACTTCTCAGACTGATGAAAATTATCATTATTGTAAATGGCCTATATGCTACAAACATTAACAAGATGGATCAATCAGAGAACTCATGTGGAAGCAAAGGAAATTGAAGTTTCTGGAGCCAAGAACTATCTTGCTCACAGATTCTTCAGCATATTCTGTAACATAGGCACTTGGTGGTTCTCATTGTTGATGAAAAATTTATTTTTCAGCTGCACCTAAACCATAAATTTGCTGTCATCCAAAAAGCATGGATTTATAAAACCAAGGACCAGTGCCTACATTAGATACTTGCTATAAACACTTTCCTACTAGGAAATTGCTTTCAGCCTCAGAATCTTATAATCAAGAGGAACTGCCAACTAATATTAAGGAAAATGAAGTACCATTTTCAGTACCTAACAGGTGGCAAGAATAGCCAATTAATTAACAATTCAAATAGAAGCCATATGATTGATATAGCTACATATTTGTATAAATACCTGAAAGATTGTCTCCAAATCACTTTCCAGCAAACTGACTGTACATTTGGAACAGGCTGCCCAGGGGGGTTGTGGAGTCTCCCTCACTGGAGATGTTCAAGACCCGACTGGACGGGTTCCTGTGTGACTTAGTTTAGGTGATCCTGCTGTTGCAGGCGGATTGGACTGGATGATCTTTCGAGGTCCCTTCCGATCCGTAATGATTCTATGATTCTATGATTTGTGTGTTAGAGAATGTGCTTGCTTCAGACACATTTGCATCATGTGTTACATAACACTGAGGTCTCTTATTAAAGCACTGAGTTTTCTCCACACAGTCGAAAGCAGTTTTTCATCCAACTAATATATTTTCTTGAAGTAATTATTTTATGACAAACCTGTGAAATAAATGTAATATATTTACTTCTCATCTATCATTCATTTCTGAAGCATGATTTTCTTATAAGTTATCTTTAAACTGCTGAAGAAATGAACAAATGTATCCTGAATTTAGTCCCTCTTTAGGATAATGGGTCTGAGAAAGATTTCTAGTTTATAGTTCTTTCATAAAATCCACTGAAAAAGTAACCTTTTTCACTTCAGCATCAGTTTTTATGATTTCATAAAATGGAGTTATGATTTTATAACTTTTTTCCCATCACTACTCTTCTCCAATACTATATATAAGGCAAAATGCTAAACAAATAATAGTGTGTTTGTTATGCATGTATAAAATAGCATTAGAGATTTTTCCACCTATTTAAAGCCACAAAGTTTTACTTTGGCTACTTTCTTTCTTATTTTCTGTTTATTTTAACAGCTTATTTATGCCACATGTGTTTAACATATCTTCCTATATGTTTGATTTGTTTTCTTTTAACAATTACATCTTGTTTTAACAAATATATCTTGTTTTCACAATTGCAGTGCATCAATTATAACTTCTTGATACAAGTAGTAGAGGAACCAAAGAGAAGTATTGCGCTGCTGGACATTGTATTAACAAATAAAGAAGGAGTGATTGGAGATCTTAAGGTGAGAAATAGACTTGGTGATAGCAATCATGACATGGTGGAGCTTAGTGTTCTGCAAGGTAAAGGAAAGGCAATAAGTAGGATTACAACCCTGGATTTTCACAGAGCTAGTTTCTACTCTTCAGAGGTTCCCTTTCAGGAACCCCATGAGCTAAAACTCTGGAGGATAAAGGAGTTCAAAAAAGCCAGTCAATTTTTAAATACCACTTCCTCCAGGCCCCTCAAAAAGTGTATTCCATTGTGTAAAAAATCAAGTAGATGCTCTAGGTGACCTACATGGATAAGTAAGGAGATTCTAATGGAAATATCATGTAAGAAAGAAACCTATGTTTTGTGGAATAAGGGAGTTGTCATGTGGGAGAATTATAGAGAAGCTTCTAGGACATGGAGGAAGGCTGTAAGAAAAGCCAAAGCCCCTTTTAAGCTAAAACTGGCTAGGGAAGTTAAACAGAACAGGAAGGGCTTCTACAAATACATTAGTAGTAAAAGGAAGAATAAATGAAGTATGGGCCCACAGCTGAATTAGGTGGTAGCCCTGATAACTGAGAATGCAAAGAAGGCAGAAGTGCTAAATAACTTAGCTGCTTTGGTTTTTGCTCCTAAGACCAGCCCTTGTGAAGTCCAGACCCTGGAGGTAAAAGAGACAGACTGTAAGAGGGAGGACTCCCCAATATTCAATGAGGACTGGGTTAGTGATCAATTAAACAAATGAACATATACAAGTATATGGGCCAAGAGTGTTGAGAGAACTGATTGGTGCTGTTGCTCTACCACTCTCCATCTTTTTTGGGAAACTGTGGTAAAAAAGTAGGGTGCCTGAGGACTGGAGGAAAGTTAATGTCACTCTCATCGTCAAAAAGGACTGACTACAGACCAGTCAGTCACACCTCCATCCCTGGAAAAATGGCAGTGGTTCATTCTGCGGGTCATCTCTAATAATATGAATGATAAGAAAGTAATCAGCTGTAGTCAGCATGGTTTTACCGTGTATTTACCCAGAGAGTGGTGATGAATGGTGCAGAGTCTAGCTGGAGACCTGTAACTAGTGGTGTCCCCCAGGGATCAGTGCTGGATCCCGTCTTGTTCAATATCTTTATTAATGACCTTGATGACAGAATCACAGAACATTAGGGATTGGAAGGGACCTCGAAAAATCATCTAGCCCAATCCCCCTGGCACAGCAGGATCACCTAGATCAAGGAACATATCCAGGTGGGTTTTAAATGTCTCCAGAGGAGACTCCAGCACCCCCCTGGGCAACCTGTTCCAGTCCTCCATCACTTTCTTCATGAAGAAGTTCCTTCTCATATTTATGTGGCACCTCCTACATTCCAGCTGATAGTAGAATAGAGTGTCTCCTCAGCAAGTTTGCTAATGATACTAAACTGAGAAGTTTGGCAGATATATCTGATGGATGTGCAGCCATTCAGAAAGATTTGGATAGACTGGTGAGTCGGGCAAATAGGAATCTAATGACATTCAACAAGAATAAATGCAGAATCCTTCACTTGGGAATAAGTAATGAGAAGCATCAATACAGGTTGGTAGGGAATCTGCTAGAAACCACTTCCATGGAGAAGGAACTTGGAGTTTTAGTAGAACATGGAACAACAATGTGCTTTTGTTGCCAAGAAGTCCAATGGTATCCTAGAATGTATTAAGAGGAGCGTGTCCAGAGGACCAAAGGAAGTTCTCCTCCTCCTCTACTTTGCCATAGTGAGACAACATCTGGAGTATTGTGCCCAGGTCTTTAGTTCAAGAGCGACAGAGATCTGCTTGACAGAGTCCAGCGAAGCGCTACAAGAATGATTAAAGGACAGGAGTACCTGTCTTATGAGGAAAGACTGAGACATCTGAGGCTTTTTAGTCTGAAGGGACTAGAAGATTTAATTACTGTATATAAATATATGAGGGTTGAGTGTCAAGAAGAAAGAGACAATCTCTTTTCACTTTCACCCTGTGATAGGACAAGAAGTAATGGATGTAAATTAGAGTACTGGAAGTTCCACCTCAACATGAAAAAAAACTTCTTTACTGTAAGGGTTATGGGAGCATTGGAATGGGCCACCCAGGGAGATTGTGGAGTCTCCTTCTCTGCAGACTTTCAGGACCCATCTGGATATGTTCCTATGTGATCTGCCCAAGAAGAGGTGTTGAACTCAATGACTTCCAGATTTCCTTTGCAATCCCTAATAATCTGTGTTTCTGTGCATCTTCTGTGCAAGTTACTCCTGGTATTTGGGTAACGTCAGCTTTTTAAATAAATAATAGCTTATGGTCTTTTGAGTTTGCTTGGGTTTTATTTTCCCTCTACTATTGGTGGTGAAAAAATACTACCCATTGGTGTTGATAACAGCAATAATGTCAAAGATTTCCTTTGGCTGCCTTCAGACACTGAACCCTCAATTCACAGAAAACAGAATGCAGAGCCTAGGCTGGTTGTGAGGGCACTTCTGTGTACCTCAGTTTTCATCTATATGATGTAGAGTCGATTGCTTCCATACATAAAAATATACAGTCTTAATGATAGTCAATGTGGTGATATGGCCCCCTATCACTCTAAGCTCACTTGAAACTTGAGATAGCTGCAATGTCTATCCCCACCACCCCTGCTTCCTAGGCCATGAACCACCCCAGGGTGATCCAGGTATGAATTGGAAATACAGCAACATAGAAAACTAAAGCACTTCCTTGGCATGCTGGGCTCCAGTTCACCAGCCTCATCATGCTCTCTCTATATAACTCAGGAGTTAGTCATCATTGGATAGCCTGGTACATCCATTTTTGGGTCATGATAACATAGTACAGCTCTACTTGAGTTGAGGCTAACAGGGAGGAAATAAAAAACATTAGAATCAGTAAGTTTGAGCTAGTGCAACTAGACAAAAACAACAGCATATTTTCACATTCAAAGAGGGCCAGAGTGGAAAACTGACAAAAGTCAATCGTCTTGGACTCTGAGACCACACCTGGAGTATTGTGTCCAGTTCTGGGCTCCTCAGTTCAAGAGGGATGTGGAGCTGCTGGAGAGGGTTCAGCGTAGGGCAATGAAGATGATGAAGGAGGTGCAGCATCTCCCTTGCAAGGAGAGGTTGAAGGAGCTGGGTCTCTTTAGCTTGGAGAAGAGGAGACTGAGGGGTGACCTCATTAATGTCTATAAATATTTGAGGGGTGGGTGTCAGGAGGATGGAGCTGGGCTATTCTCAGTGTCACCTAGTGATAGGACGAGGAGCAATGGTTGTAAGCTGGAACATAGAAGGTTCCACATCAACCTGAGAAGGAACTTCTTCACAGTGAGAGTGATGGAGTCCCGGAACAGGCTGCCCAGGGTGGTTGTGGAATCTTCATCACTGGAGATGTTCAAGGCCCGCCTGGATGTGTTCCTTGGTCTAGGCGATCCTGCTGTGTCAGGGGGATTGGACTAGATGACCTTTTGAGATCCCTTTCAGTCCGTAATGATTCTATAATTCTATGATTCTGTGATCCTGAAGTTACAATGTTTGAGTTTTCCTGGACTGCAGTGGTTTGGCTTCAGCATCTCTCTTGGTTTGGGACACAAAGGATCAGAATGAAATAATGCTTCTTAAGATTTATGGTCCACTGAGTTTGTCATAGCATTGAATTTTCTCTAAGCTTGGGAAGGAGATTTTGCTTATAGGCTAGACTTTCTTTTTGGCCATTTCTTTAAACAAATGTAGTATTAATCACTGAATTCAAATAACTCTGTGTGTTTTGTGGTTATGTCTACGCATATGTAAAAATATACAGTAGTAAGGTACAGTAAATCTTGTAGTCATCAAATCAGTAACCGTGTCACTATTATAACATATTCCACCGAATTACATTCTTAACTGTGAACTAGTTAATGATTAAGCGCTGTTGAAAAGTCAATGCTTTGATCTACTCCTTATCTTAAATTGCTGCCTAATCACAACTGAGTCAATATTTTCTCCTGCAACAGTAAATTATTTCCAGAATTATTTGTGGTTATATACACTACTCAAATCAGAGGTTTGATGAAACAGTTTGCATCTGTTAGTAAACACATGGCCATGCTTTACATAAAGTTTAGAGCTGCTTTATAAATTGTCAATGCCAATGCCACTTACTGACACCAGAACTATTCATGGGAAGTGTCTCAGATGCATGTGATATTTGTTCTAAGCTGCAGAAAGCACAAGTACAAATCTTTGTCCAGTTAACATTTTATTACTTATAGAAAGTGAAAAATTCCCAACACAAGGCATTAGGTGAAGCACATATAGTCAAGCTAATACTGCACCAATTAAGATCTAATCTAGTGTTCTAAAAAAAAATTACTTGGTCTTCTATGTTCTTACTTTTTTCTATGTAAGATACTGTAGAATATTGGATTATGTGGAATACAATAGAAGATAAAAAACAATTGAAAACACTTCAGTGGTAAAACTGTTTCCTGTGCAAATCTAATAGTTGATGTCTCATTAGTATTAACCATGTACCGGTAAAGAGTGACTATTGCATGTTAAACTCAGATGCCTAAATTTCTCCTAGTTTTGTCTCTATACTCTGTGGAAAAGGAAAGATCATAGAATCAGAATCTAAAGATCTAAAGAAAGTGTCTAGATTATAGGGAATGAAGAGAGGCTGTGCCTTTGCAAACTACCAGAGATCCTTCTCACTTAAATCAGGTATGGTCATGCCTAAATTAGTCTTTAACTGATTTTGTTTCAGGTGAGTGAGGATACAATATGACTTGGAACAAGTGAACAGTACAATTTTTTCAGTAGTAGGATCTGTAGCTTTGCTTTGTGGCTACTTAATGTAAAGCAAAGACGAGAATGACGGAATACAAGTCAGAAAATAGAAAAGACAAAAAGGTCTGCTAAATTGATAAGGAAAATAAATAAAGAAAATGCAATATTTGAGACAAACTAATACCACTGGGACAAACAAAGGCAGAGTTATTAAGAGCAGAAAATAAATTTTTATCTATTGAAAGTGGCAAAATTTAAAAAGTTTGAGGATGTAGTGAAAGCTTTAGGATGACCTTATCACCTTTACTTTCATGATGAAGGAAACAGATTTTTGAACATATAAAAGAGCTATGGCGGAAAGACTGAATTTCTATTGTATTTCAGGTTCTTATTCCATGGTGTTAAAAGTTCTTAAATAAACAATTTCAGTATCTTGTATATTGCTAGTATAGTTAACATTAAACTCAATTTATTAATTTTTTTAACATTTTAAAATGAAATTTGCATTTGAAAAATTATCCAAGTCACACAAACGCACAGCAGAAACTTGCAATGGACAATTTATGGAAATTCTATGGATTGATAGTGCTGATAAGTATCAGCTTTTATTATAATCTGGTTTATGTTCTTATGCTGCAATAGTAATGCATAAAGTAAGAGAGAATGCCACATTTCCATGGTCTAACTGCTACAGCTAAATCTACAATGCTTTATCATTGGTTAATTCACTAGATCTAAGCATGTAACATTTTCCAAATTACAATCTGTACTAAAGGAGGACAGCATGGTTGAGACGCAATAAAGAATAAAAGAAACCTGTTAAAATTCCTAGAAAAGCTGAAAGAGGAAGTTATCAGATGAACTGAAAGACAAAAAGGAAAAGGTTGATATCAGTCCATGTAGATGGACAGAGAAATATCTTGAAAGAAATAAAGAGACAGCATCTATACCACCTATATCAGGCATGGCAGACAAAGAAAAATATAATGGGTGTAAATATGTAAACAGAAGTCTATTAGAATGGAATCTGTTAGTATGGAATCACAAGAGATATATCTTGGACATAACATATATGTGTGCCAAAGAAAGACCTGAAAATACTGAAACTGTTTATGTTACTCTGACTACTGCATTGTGTGTCACTTAACCTTTTACAGGCTTTGCTAGAAATAATTTTTATGCAAAATTTTTCAATCTCTGTATCAGTCACTGAAAATGTGCCAGTACTATTTTAGTTTGAGCAACCTTGAATCAAACCTGAACATTTCTTTCTTGATTATATTTGCATCACAGCTTTCAGGACTCAAGTGTTATCTCCTCATAACAAAAATTTTACGTACAAAAGCAAGACATTGGATACTTTTATTCCTCTGTCACTCATTCTACGTACCATTCTCTTTTTGTTTTATGCTCTTCTGAAGAGTAAGACATCAACAAACAATAACAAAGAGAAGACCACAACACCACAACAGTGGTTTGGTACAGCAAGAAGTTTATAAACACTTTTCTACAGATTTATGTTAAATTTGTATGATATATTCGTGAGCTACCTTTAACTAGGTCAAGCTCTAGAAATGTTGAGAGAGGAAAATAGAATAAGACAAAATAGTCTTTTGGTTTGCAAATACAAAAAAGTATTAATCAAAGCTATATTGTATTTAAGACAATTGAATTAAAAATATTGACTCTTGTCTGTATGGATAAATTTTATAGTAATTAGTAAGTGAAGATAAAAGTAGTAAGATACTCTGTGGATGTACCTACGCACGCTGAATGAAAAAATGTAAATGAGTACAGCCACCAGAAAACTATGTACTTCACCAACTCTGTTAGGTACTACTATAGAATTTTCCTGCACTGATTCCTTTTAAATATTACATTTACACACAAGAGCCACTATGTAGCCCCTTCAATTTAAGAACCATTAATTAAAAAATCATATAATGTAAATATAAGTCCTTAAGAACAAAGGGGTCCAGGATGGTTGGACCTCCTTTAAACAGGAGCTCCTGAAGGCACAAGAACTGGCAGATCCCGTGTGCTGAAAGACGAGCCGGTGGGGAAGGCGACCAGCCTGGATGAGTAAACAGCTCCTGAAGGAATTAGGGAAAAAAAGAGGATGTATCGCCTTTGGAAGGAGGGAAGGACTTCTCTGGACATGTTCAAAAATGTGGCTAGATTATGTAGGAGAAAAATTAGAGAGGCAAAGGCCCAGTTAGAACTTAAGCTGGCCACCTCTGTGAAAGATCACAAAAAGCATTTTTATAAATTTATCAATGCTAAAAAGAAGGGTAAAAAGAGCCT
>VXBP01006618.1:425502-451242 GCA_013400115.1 Rhinopomastus cyanomelas | reverse complement strand
CTCCCCCGGAGGCTCTTGCTCTTAAATACTGGAAGGAGAGTTGCGCTGAGACTCCTCCCTGCCGGCCACTGCAAAGCTCCTCGGGAAACGAAGGGGCTCCACTGCTGCCGCGCGGTCTGAATGTGGCGCCGAGACAAGGTCCCTTCCAATCCCTGATGTTCTGTGATTTGTGGTTTGGAAAGCAGCAGCTACCTGTGGATTTGAACAACCCTGCCCTAGAAATCAGAATGTTGATTGATGACAAAAAAGGTCTGAAAATAGGCAGAATTTAAAAAATTGAGAGCCTGTTTAAGCTAACATCAGCATGTTTTCCCTACCACAACATAAACCACTTGGATTTTCCTGGCATACAGCTCCATAATTTGAAAACCCCATAAATGTGTCCCCATTTCCACAGTATTTTCCAAAAACGGCCTTCAAGTACAAGCTGAATGCAAAAGGTTTCTTCACAGAAGGACTAGAGACCCCTTTGCCAGTTCTCAGTTGCAGAAACGATGTTACTAAACCTCAAGGATGCTGTGGAAATCTTTAATTGTGCATTTTTAAATTTAAAAGCTGTATCTTTTCTATAACGCTATTCCAAAACAAGCTTTTTCTGCCTAAAGCCTCAGAAATAGCTGCTGCAGAGGTAGAACTTCACTTGGAAGGGAAGTTCAGTGATGGCCTAGCCCAAGAGGATGTTTTCATGACATAGAATCATAGAATAATTAGGGATTGGAAGGGACCTCGAAAGATCATCTAGTCCAATCCCTCTGCCACAACAGGATCACCTTGACCAAGCTGCACAGGAACGCATCCCGGTGGGTTCTAAACATCTCCAGTGAAGGAGACTCCACAACCTTCCTGAGCAGCCTGTTCCACTGTTCCATCACCCTCACTGGGAAGAACTTCCTTCTCATATTTATGTGGCACCTCCTGTGTTCCAGCTTACAACCATTGCCCCTCGTCCTATCACTAGATGACATTGAGAAGAGCTTGGCTCCATCCTCCTGACACCCACCCTTCAAATATTTATAGGCATTAATGAGGTCNTTGCTGACAGTGCATGCCAATCCCTCATCCAAGTCATCAATGAATAGATTGAACAGGACTGGTCCCAGCACCGATCCCTGGGGCACTCCACTAGATACAGGCCTGCAACTAGACTCTGCCCCATTGACCACTACTCTCTGGCTTCTATCCTGCTGCCAGTTCACGATCCACCCCACTACCTGATCATCTAGACCACACTGCCCCAGTTTGGCTGTGAGGATGCTGTGAGAGACCGTGTCAAATGCCTTACTCAAGTCAAGATGGATCACATCCACGGCTCTGCCATCATCCATCCACCTGGTTATGCCCTCATCAAAGGCCATCAGGTTGGTCAAGCACGACTTTCCCTTTCTGCAGCCATGCTGACTGTCCCTAATGACCCTCCTGTCCTTGATGTGCCTGGAAACAGCCTCTAGTACAAATTGTTCCATCACCTTTCCTGGGATGGAGGTGAGGCTGACCGGTCTATAGTTACCTGGGTCTTCCTTCTTTCCCTTTTTGAAGATTGGAGTGACATATGTCTCTAGGTGCCTCTCCTGATCCCCATGACTTAGAAAAGATGATGGAGAGTGGCTTAGCAATGACCTCCGCTGTCTCCCTTAGTACGCGTGGTGCATCCCATCTGGACCCATGGGTAGAGCATGGGACTCTGAATTCCTGGGGTCATGGGTTGAAGCCCCATGTAGGACACCTTGAGACAGTACTGTAGGCTGACCCTGCTCCAGCAGGGGTGATTGGACTTAGATGATCTTTCAAGTTCCCTTCCAACCTGTAACCTTCTGTGATTCTGTGATTTGCGCACATCCAGTTTGCTCAACTTATCCCTAACCCAGTCCTCATCAACCAAGGCAGGCTCCTCTCTTGCCTCCACTTCCTCTGGAGTCTCATCATAAAAGTTCCACCTCCTTTACTCACATGTAACTCAAACACTGTATTGCACATTCCAGTTGAATATAGACCCCATAATTGTCAGCTAAGTCATGTAGGTAAAATATAATTAATGGGAATGGGATCCTAAAAATTCATTTCTGAAGCCAACAGTCTCCCTCTTGATTCAAACCTCTACTAATCTTCTGCGAGAGGTAGTTGGATCTGCGTCAAACATAGTGAAGGAGAACAGGTTTTCCTGGTTCTGAGGACTGAGTCAAATCCCCTTTGACCAGATGATGCTATGCAATCATCAAGAGAGAATCCTTTTCCCGGGGTCAATGGTCGTAAGCTATCTGGCACACACATTCACATGGCATACACATTGGAACAGAGGGAAAGATATTTTGGGTTTATGGTTAACCTCAAAAATGAGGTCAGAATCAGTCAGTGAACCACATCACATCAGCCGAGACACAGCAATGCCAAACTTCGGAGCTATCAAGAAAAGAAACTTAATTCCTACTTAACTATTTAATCGAGCTTTTCTCCTCTAAAATAAGAGGACGTGCATAGAGCTAATGAAATGCTAGTACGTGGACATAACAGTTGTAACCTAGTTAGAAAAGCACCTGTGAAAGATTTAACCCCTGGATAATGGATTTGATAGGTTTGGTCCAAGAATGTGTGAAAGCAAACAGTAACAAAAGAAATACCGAGAGGATGATGAAAAGCACGTCCACAAAGACGTGGCATATGTAGGACTGCAACCTGAATACGCAGCATTGTTAGATTTGGAAGGCATAGACCTTAGACCTTGGGAAAGGCAACTGGAAATGAGAACATGAGCGAGAGTGTTGCGAGAATGGAATCTGGCCTACAAGGACAGAACCAGGCGAGCAAAGTAGATACGTTCTGAAGCCAGCTATTGTATGGGTTTCTGCAGGCTATTGTACTGCCTGTAGAGAAAAAATTAGAACTAACCAAATCATGTCACTTCCAAATGTGGTAAAACGAAAGTCGGTTGGTAGAATATATCTGGAGAAGAATACTGTAAGGTATATAACCCAGCCTTTCTGTACAATAAACATCTTCTGGTTTAATGACGTCTGGTTTCTGTGCATTACCAGGCGGACCTGCCTCGAACCCCATCGCGGCAGCACAGGGAATTGGATGCAATCGTAAAATTAAAATCAAGCGGACAATTCATTTGCATTGACGACTTAACTCCAGTCTCTCAGACGTGCTGGTCACAGCCACGTTCCTGACAAGCGACAGAGCTGAGCCCAAACTATAATCGCTAGAAGTCTCAGCAGAAAAAGCTATGGCACAAAGAGAGAAAAACACTCCTTTTCAAATCTCGCAAAGGGCTCTCTCGGATATCACAGACGAAAGGGAGGCTCATTGGCCGTTCAGTTTAAAAGAAAAAGAGATTGGGTTTTTTACACCACAGTGATCATCCTTTGACTCTCAAAGCAGAGAAAAGAGATTTTAAAAGCCCTCAAAAGGATCAGCAGATGCTGCTCTATATAGACAAATCTATATTTGTCTGAACCGCCAGGTGTCTGAAGGCATGCTACATGTAACATGTTTGCTTTGGATGATAAGGGGTGGTTTGATTAATTTTATCAGTCCATAAGTGTATGATGTGTAATTTCCTGTAACTGGTTTTTCATTCCCGCATCTGGGACAGCCAGAGGAAACTTCTTTTCTTCTGGAAGTATGTCCTGAAGCAAACTGTTGTTGTTTTCAATTGAAATCTGAATTTCAGGTTTTTTTCATGGGGTTTTCTTCTTGTGAAAGGGGAATTTCTTCTCCTGTTGGGAAGTAACAGGGAGCGTTTCCATGATCCATGTTAGTTGAACTAGTCTGTTCTGAGAACTGGGAACTGCAGTCTGGGCTACGTACTTGAACAATGCAAGTCACATTCACCTGCGTTCCGCCATTACCAGAATGTTCTGTCAAATAAACAGAAAACACATAAACAATTAAGAATGAAGCCCAGAACAGGAGGATTGGATACTTTATCCAGTTCATCATAGGATCATAGGATGTTAGGGGTTGGAAGGGACCAAGGGACCCAAGAGATCATCGAGTCCAACCCCCCTTCCGAAGCAGGACAAAACTATCTAACACAGATCACAGAGGAACGCATCCAGGCGGGCCTTGAAAGTCCCCAGAGAAGGAGACTCCACGACCTCCCTGGGGAGTCTGTCCCAGTGCTCTGTGACCCTGACAGTAGACACAGACACTCAGTATCTTCTTGCTTCTCTTAATTTAGACAAACTGGTGGAGCTGGTTTTGTAACACTTTAGGGTTTTCTGGTACCTTAAAATCCATGTGTCATCCCAGAAATAAAAATTTCACAAAAATTAACATACAGCCTTGGATCACAGCCAACTCCCTACCCATCTGCTGCCATCTCAGATGCTTTTGAAAAGGTTCTTTTCTAAACTGTTCCCTTTAGCACTTATCTCTCTTACTCCTTTACTCTTGGGTAAGTTTCTACCATCACCATCAGCCAGTAGTGTGCCCAGATGACACGAAAGGCCAATGGCATCCTGGCTTGGATCAGCAATAGTGTGGCCAACAGGACTAGAGAAATCATTCTCTCTCTGTGCTGGGCACTTGGGAGGCCTCCCCTTGAGTACTGGGGACAGTGCTGGGCCCCTCACTTCAAGAAAGAGATTGAGGGGCTGGAGTGGGGCCAGAGGAGCAAAGAGGCTGGGGAAAGGACAGAAAGCTTGATGAGGAGAAGCTGAGGGAGCTGGGGGTGATTACAGGGGAGGAGACTCAGGGGAGACCCTATCACTCTCTACAAGTCCCTGAAGGGAGGTTGTAGTCAGGTGGGGGTTGGACTCTTCTCCCAGGCAACTAGTACTAGGACAAGAGGGCAGGGCCTGAAGCTGCCAGGGGAGGGTTAGGTTGGATGTTGGGAAGCCCTTCCTCATGGAAAAGGTGATCAGACACTGGAATGGACTGCCCAGGGCAGTGGTGTAGTCTCCATCCCTGGAGGTGTTTAAGAAAAGATTGAATGTGACCCTTAGTGCCCTGGTGTGGCTGATGGGGTGATATTAGGCCGTGGGCTGGGCTCAGAGGGCTTTTCCGGCCTCGCTGATTCTGTGATCACACTGATCCACTGGCCTGCAAATTCAATTTTCTCCAGTTGAGCACACTCTGCGCCCTCAGGCTGACAACTTCAATGAATGGTTTTTTTCTTGTCAACATTTCTAAATAATCTCTCTGCTGAACAGGAGTCTGATGTTTTATCCTGTCATTTAAACTTCTGCTAAAAAGACTCAGAATTAATCAAATGTGAGGAGGTTCTGGATCATTCATATTTTGGTACCTGAACCTGTAGAGTGGTGTCTGTCATTGCTGTGGAGGTTACAACCTTCTGCAGCTGAATGTGGCTGCTGAAACCCTTGCGTTTCTTTCTTTTCATTGTTGTTGTTACTTCCTGCACTGACACTTGCAGGTCCAGCTGGATTATTCAGGGGGCTACTGCAGGACCCAGATGTTCCCAAGAGATGCTGCTCCTCCTGTTCAGAGCTGCTGGAGTTCTGTGATCCTGTATTTCTTACTTTTTTGTCACACTGGTCTTCTGGAGAGGAAAAAGGCTGGAACATTTGCAGAGAAATGAAAAACATTAATCCTTTTTTACAAAACTAGTGAAGAACTGGGTAGTACTTAGGCAGCTGAAGAAAACACCAGCTCATTGCCATTAGCTTAGTGATGACTCTAAGTAGAATTCCTACCAGCTGATTAGGTGTTCAGGAAAATGAAGGGGTGTCCTGAAGGCACTGGCAGTACTTCACCGACTGCCCAGGGAACAAAGGGTCTGAAATCTGTTCTTCTGAACCCCATCTGTGTTTTGTTGCTAACAGTGAAACACTAACAAGCAAAAATACATCTGTTTGGACTTTTGCCATCAGTAGCTGAGGCATTTTGTATACGATGAGGTGATGTCACGGGTTCCCTCCCAAAACGAGCATCAACACGATATTCTGTTCCTGAGCTGCACTCTTCTCACTTTTGATTATCAGCCCCAGCTCTGAAAGCTTATTTAGTTTAGGATCATAGAATCACTATGGATTGGAAGGGACCTCAAAAGATCATCCAGTCCAATCCGCCTGCAACAGCAGGATCACCTAAACCAAGTCACACAGGAACCCGTCCAGTCGGGTCTTGAACATCTCCAGAGAAGGAGACTCCACAACCCCCCTGGGCAGCCTGTTCCAGTGCTCCATCACCCTCACCGTGAAGAAGTTCCTTCTCAGGTTGATGTGGAACCTCCTNCCAAGTCCCTTTCCCCTACACTACACTCCAACAGGTCAGTCCCCAGCCTATACTGGTACCTGCGGTTGTTCTTGCCCAGATGCAAGACTCTGCACTTACTCTTGTTATAGCTCATGAGATTTTTCTCTGCCCAGCTCTCCAGCCTGTCCAGATCTCGCTGAATGGCAGCACAGTCTGCTGGGGTGTCAGCGACACCACCCAGCTTTGTGTCGTCAGCAAACCTGCTGACAGTGCATGCCAATCCCTCATCCAAGTCATCAATGATTGAACAGGACCGGTCCCAGCACCGATCCCTGGGGCACTCCACTAGATACAGGCCTCCAACCAGACTCTGTCCCATTGACCACCACTCTCTGACTTCTACCCTGTAGCCAGTTCACAATCCACCTCACTACCTGAAAATCCAGGCCACACTGCCTCAGTTTGTCTGCAAGGATGCTGTGAGAGACTGTGTCAAATGCCTTTCTTAAGTCAAGATAGATGACATCCACGGCTCTGCCCTCATCCATCCAACTGTTTACGCCCTCATCAAAGGCTATCAGGTTGGTCAAGCACGACTTTCCCTTTGCAAAGCCATGCTGACTGTCCCTAATGACCCTCCTGTCCTTTAGTTTAGCTGTTTTTTTCTCACTTGCAGCCCTTGTACAGCTGACCCTCCTGTCCATTAGTTTAGCTGGTCACATTTCTTGCCCTTCCACTCAGTTACATTAAAGTTCCCCTAATCTTAAGTGTAAATGAGATGAATTAATTCTATCCTCTGCTCACACACACATCACCACAAAGTCACATTATGGTCTAGCAGCAGTTATATATCAGCAATGCCAGTTCCTTTAATGACACTTTGATGCCCTCATTGAGAGGGTTTTAAACTAGAATTGAAGTGGTAGGGGGACACATGCCAGGGGAGGGTTAGTGTGGATACTAGGAAGCACTTCCTCATGGAAAGGGGGTCAGATGCTGGACTGGACTGCCCAGGGCAGTGGTGGAGTCTCCACCCCTGGAGGTGTTGAAGCACAGACTGGCTGTGGCCTTAGTGCCCTCGTCTGGCCAGTGTGGTGATGTTAGGTGCTGGGCTGGGCTGGATGGGCTCAGAGGGCTTTTCCAGCCTCAACAGTTCTGGCGTTCTGTGATAAAGCCAGGGTGGTACCTCAAGTGCATTAGGTAAGGTGGATCTCACGCTTAGCTTGGGGACCAAACCATTCCATTCTCACTCCCATTGATCTTTCAGTGGGTTTTTTTCCTACTTTTAATTAGGCGAGACTCTATGATTTCTGGGCAACTTTCAAAGAAATGGAGAAGAGGGAGAGGAAGGAGTGACACTCACCAAATCGTCTTCTGTCGTTGGTGGAGAGTGTACAAGGGCTGCAAGTGAGAAAAAAACCAGTTAATTAGCATTCAGATTTGTTTTACATGCAAAAGCTGCTCTCTTAGCTAACATGAGTGATATCCTCTGCTCCTGGACTCACAGAATCACTCTGGTTGGAAAACACCCCTGGGATCATTGAGTCCAACCATCTACTCCACCTCACAACTTCACCCCTAAACCGTATCTCTCAACACCTCATGCAAACAATATTTAAACACATCCAGGGATGGCGACTCAACCACTTCCCTGGGAAGCCCATTCCAGTGCTTAACCACAGATGGTGCCCCTGTACCCTGCATTTGTGAGACCACACCTTGAGTACTGGGTCCAGTTTTGGGCACTGTAGTCTCAGAAGGACATTGAGGGGCTGGTGCCGGGCCAGAGAAGGGCAACAAGAATGTGAAGAGGTCTGGCAAACAGGCCCTATGAAGAGTGGCTGAGGGAACTGGGCTTATTTAGTCTAGAGGAGGCTGAGAGGAGACCTGATTGCTCTCTACAGCTACCTACAAGGAGCTTGTAGCAAGGCTGGTGCTGCTCTCTTCTCTCAAATCACTCATGATAGGACAAGGTGAAATGGCCTTAAGCTGCACCGGGGGAGGTTTAGATTGGATCTTAGGAAGAAGTTCTTCACTGAGAGAGTGGATGGGCACTAGAACAGGCTGCCCAGGGAGGTAGCGGAGTCCCCACCCCAGGAGGTGTTTAAAAGCCGAATAGCTAGAGCACTCGAGGCCATGGTCTAGGTTGGGAGGAGGGCTGGACTTGATGACCCTGGAGATCCTTTCCAGCCATAATGATTCTATGATTCTAAGTACAAAATATTTAACAGGCTGCAGCAGGAGCACAACTGTTGTCCAGCTGTCCAGCTCCTCTAAGATGTTGTTTTTTCAGACAATTATCTAAAATGTGAGGAACAAGAGAGATTTGAATGGGACATCAGCCTCACTGCATCCCCGTATTAAGATTATTAAATCACACAGGGTGGAATTAAAGATACTTTTTCTCTAAATACATATGGAATTCCTGGAGTATATTTTTTATTCTATTTTTCTGTAGCCACAAAGCTTAGGTAATCAAGCTGATTTGCATGACTTTTAAGTCTCACTTCTATTGACCTTTGAAGCTTTTCGACAATGAGAATGGTGTCAAAAGCACCTCAGGGCTTCCTGAAGCTTGCCAGCTAGTGAGGCAGAAACCTGTAAGTCATCCTCTTGTCCCCTTCAAAGCAAACAAAAAACATCAACTCATACATTATTAGACAGGAAAGAATCTTCACGTTAGTGATACTTCATCCATATTCACCCATGAGAAAAGAGCTAGTGTCTTACACGACACTGAAGTCAGTCAAGCAGTAGGTCTTACCTTTTTTTTTCTTTGAGACTAAGCAATACCCCAAAAAAGTGATTATCAGGACCAGTAACAATGGCCCTGCCACCAATCCTGAAAAGTAAATAAACAAGAACTATTATTTAGCAAGTCACAGAATCACAGAATTACTCAGGCTGGAAAAGACCTCTGAGCTCATCCAGACCAGCCCACGACCTAATGGCACCTCATCACCCAGACCAGGGCACTAAGGGCTACGGCCAGTCTGTCCTTAAACCTTGGGCAGTCCATTCCAGTGTCCGATCCCTCTTTCCATGAGGAAGGGCTTCCTAACATCCAATTTAAGCCTCCCCTGGCAGCTTCAGTCCTGGCGCTAGTTGCCTGGGAGAAGAGCCCGACCCCTACTTGACTACCACTTCCCTTCAGGTAGTTGGAGAGAGGGAGAAGGTCCCCCCGACTCTCTTCTTCTCTAGGATAAACACCTCCAGCGCCCTCAGCCTCTTCTCCTCAGACTTTCCCTCCAGTTCCTTCCCCAGCTTCTTTGCCGGACCCACTCTACCCCCTCAACCTCTTTCTTGAAGTGAGGGGCCCAGAACTGAAAGTTGATCTGAGAAAAGAGGTAGTTTTGTGCTTTCTGTCAATGGCTACAAAAGCTAAATTTAAAATTATTAGTTGTGTCTGACATTCACACGTGATGCCTCTACTGTTGGATCCCTTGGATCCTAAGGCCTCATTTCATTCTTCATCACTTCGTAAATTGGAATTTTCCTGTGAACGGACTTTCGGCCTCAGTCATGAAAGATACCGCTCTAGTCACAGAATCACAGAACATCAGGGATTGGAAGTGACCTCAAAAGATCTAGTCCAATTCCCCCTGCCGGATCAGGATCACCTAGAGCAAGTCTAGCAGTGGCTTGTGAAATACAAGGCCAAGCAGCCCAGAATGCTGCTAAAAGTGTTTGTGTCCTGGATAGGTTGTGAACAGGAGAAAATATATCCTCGCTCGTGACCGCTGTAAGGCCTTTCTGTCTCAGGAAAGGGAGCTAGAAGTCTCCAAAGACCTCTCACCAGGAGCTTTATGAAGTCAGGTTTGTCTCAGCCCAGAATCTAAGATTTGACCTTTCCTATCAGCCCCTTCACAGTAGCAATTCTCAGGAAATGTCCTGTATAGTCTAGTTTGGGGCTTTTTGGTAGTATTTCCCAAATTACAAGGACTGCAGAAGGCACTGTAGACGCACAGGCAAACACTATGCAGCTCTCTACAAGCAGTGTCATACTGAATTAATTCAGCTCTTCTGAGGTTCTGTTTTGGTAATGGGTCCTGAAAATAAACTGAGAACTAAACATAAACTTGCTCCTAGCCAGACAGAAGAGACTTTAAATGAGTTAAAACCTCACCAATGATGTGAGACACATCGGATGCAGAGTTTGAAATGACAGGTTGAGTAATTAGCTCCAGTTTGTTGGAAGGAGAGCGTTGGGTCAGGAGCAGATTCAAATCCACGTGAGGTGGAGCTGTGGCAGCTGCAGCTCCTGAGTCACTGCACACGGTGTCATTCACACTGTTTCCAGGAACTGCCACCAACTCGCAACTGCAAGAAACAGAAAGGAGAAGTTAGGAAAGAAAGCAACCCTGTGCACAGTTCAGGTTAGACAGAAACACTGGCTCACACTGTATGTGGCACACAGCTGGTGTTGTAAGACTCCTCAGGTAAAAAGGTGCCGGGAGGACATGGTTTACATTCTGTGTCTGTGCTGTCTGTCCCTTTAAAGAGACGGAAACAAAACCAGTTAGTAATCCAGTGAGAAACCAGAATGAATAACCAAGGTGTGTGGTACATCCTGGCAGTGATACAGAGGCGCACAAAACACCGTCTGTAACTGTCACAGAAGAGATTCATTTGAAACGTCCAACCCAAACACAAACCAGAAGGTTGATCACTCTTCCTCGGGTGCCTCCGATAGCCTCTTTCCCCCACCGAAAGGTTACAGTGTGGTACTGCAGTCAAGGTTGAGCTTCTTCACTGGCGCCTGACAGCCTGGCCACCTATTTCATTCTTTTGAGGTCTGTATCTTTTCTCATGATTCTCAATGCCTTAAATATTTTCAGCGCTCCACCTCTTTGAACACTGTTTATCATCTTGAGACAGCTACGTTGTCAGAGTGCTGAATTTCATCACTGAATAAAGCCAGATTAATTTTGCAGGGCATCATTATTTCCTGCTTCCAGAATTCAACCTAACACACTGTTTCAAGGATTTGAGGAAGAATTAAGTGGTCTTGAACAAACCAAAGCAAAGTAAGATTAAATTGGATTGGGGAACTTTATGGTATGCGCTCGTATCATTGCAACACGCTGCCTCCGAGAGTCCTGTTGCTCTAGTTACTGCCCACTTGCTAGGACAACGCTTGCACTGAAAAGAGTAATTGAAGGGAATGAAGAGATTTTATCCCTGTAATTTACTGAGTTGGAGGCAGCTTCCGAAAAATTATAGACTATTAATGCAAAAAATAACCCTCCCCATACAGCAGAGTGATTTTGTATGTATCACAGAACATGTAGAGTACTAAGAATTCAATTACCTCTTCTGGAAACTCGGAAACCTTTCCCACATTTTTTATGCACTTGACATATCTTGCAGTAATTGAGCATTCTCAAAACACAGTACTCGTTGGGTGGGCAGCTACAGATTCTGTCCTGGGATTTAGTGCATGTTTGATTCTGCACAAATCCTAGTTTTAAAACAGGAATGAAGCAAGAAATCATTAGCAACAATTAAAATGAGGTGATCTCCACATACCACAAACTGAGGACAATTTTGCAGCTCCTGGCTAGTACACACCATCGTAGGCCAAACGTGTTGTATGCACAAACACCTGCATTTTCAGAAGAGTTTCCCCTCACTGTCTCTAGGAAAGGAGACATTTGCATCTGTAGAATGCACACTTGAGACTTTGTACCTGCAGGTCCACGATGTGGCATCATAACCACAAAGACACGTTTGTGGTACCTGTGTTCATCAGCGCCGTATCCGGGGGCCGTACTAAATCTGTAGCCTATACAAATCAAGCAACTGCAGCTGAAGTGATTAGAGACCTGACAACAGGCATTTTCATACTGTAACTAATCAGCCTTCTAGGATTACCTGTTTAGATGAGACCAAAAGTCCTTTGAACAACTTAGACTGCAGCCTTCAGATTTACTTCCCTAGTGAGTCAAGTAGATAATTTTCTACACTGTTTTCCACTAGAGATGATAGGGAACAGTATGAGTGAATTTGTTAAAGCAAAGGATCTGTCAGACCAAGGCACAGACGTTGGTACAACACCCTACCAGCTACCTCTGTGAGCGGGCTGCCTCTTTAATAATCCAGGCCTACCTTTCCTGCAGGGTGGTGAGCAGGCAAAGCACTGAGGAGACTGATTCCAGATTTCTGTGTAAGTGTTATGTCTACAGGGACTGCACTTGGTGTCCGCGGTGTGACTGCAGCTCCCTGTCTTATACTGACCTACAAAAAAACCAAACCCACCATAAAGCACACGAAAGCCAAAGCAAAACAGACACAGCATCTCACTGGAAAAAGATCACTGGGAATTGTTAAGAGAACGCTCGCTCTTGGATGTAGAAACCCCTTCTCTTCACTGCCACTTTCAGATTGGTTGCATACACCGAGCAAGTATCGATTTAAAGGAGGATGTGTGTATGCACAGGGAATTCTATGTCTCATATCCTGTACAAAACTATCCTGGCAAATACACTCAGAAAGCAGGACTAACACTGAGGAAACCTTTGGAACTGCTTGGACTCCAAAAGGGGACCTGAGGAATTATTTCCAAAGACTTTGTTTTTTCCATGCACTTGAGGCTTCACATTGTCACTCTCGCATCCTGCTAATGATTTAGTCTTGAGTTGTTGATAAACAGTAAAATATTCAAATGTATCATAACAAAAATCAATACTTTAGACTTCCTACAACTAGTTTTCCAGAGCTTGCTATTCTGAGAGGTTAAAACTAAGAAGAAACAGAGTGAACAGTACAAACCACAGCAGAAAAACACTTAGCCTACAAATTATCATCTGTCACCTGTTGTGTTTTTAACAAAGGAAGTTAGACAGATCTACCTAGACATTTTCAGTTAATTCAAGTTGCTGCTTCAGCACATACTGATTTCCTGCTTAAACTGACAAGAACTCAACCTTTATGGAGACAAATTTTGTTTGCTCAGCATATAACGAGAAAAGAAGAGAGTTTTTTGCACTGGCTAATATAATAACATAATCATGGAACCATAGAATAGTCTTGGCTGGAACAGGCCTTCAGGATCATCAAGTCCAACCTTTTTCTAGCCCTATCTTCATCACTAAACCAAAGGCTGTTATGTGCATGGCAGGTGTCCTGGCTTATCCATCCATCATCACAAACAAAAGGCATTTACCGTGTCCCACCCCAATCAATAAATGCTTGAAGAGGACAGCACATTACGTTACAAAAGTACAATGTAGAGCTGAAGGCCTTTAGAACATAAACCTGACTCACAGAGTCAACCTTAAGTTTCCAGCTCATAGAAAGGTCACGTCACTGTATTATTTAGAATCATAGAATGGCCTGGGTTGGAAGGCATCTCCAAAGGTCATCTAGTCCAACCCCACTGCAGTGAGCAGGGACATCCTCAACTAGATCAGGTTGCCCAGAGCCTTGTGCAGCCTCCTCCTGAATACGTCCAGGGATGGGGCCTCAGCTCCCTGCCCGGACAACCTGTTCCAGTGTTGAACCACCCTTCTGCTAAGGAACTTCTTCCTAACAGCCAATTTAAAATCTGCCCTTCTCTGATTTGAAACCATTATCTACCCAAATGTTGCTGCTGTACAGTGATGACAGCACGGCAAGATGACTTTGACCTACAGGGCAAAGCTGAGTCCTGTGGGGTGCCCCAGAATGACATTCCCTTGCATGATGCTGGTGTCTTGCAGTGGGGCTGAACCATCTCTGACGCCGATGCAAAGGATTTACTTTAGGCTGGGTCATAAATCTCAACTTGTGACAACTTGCTACAAAATCTCCATTAGTAAAACATCCTTGGTGAGCTCTTGCTCCACCCAAAATGTTGACTTAAAGATATTTCATCAAACCACCACGTAAAGCTCCACTTGCAAGAACTCACAGCCTGCCTCCTGCAAGCTCCAGCCAGGTTAATCTGGTTAGAGAATTCCAGCTTTGATGAACAGCACATCTCTTCTGCAGATTATTTTTACACTCCTAGCATTAGACAGTCTTCCAGGCAGGATGCATTAAACAGTAAAATCCAATGCTCCACAGACGTATAAATGACCAAAACCCACCACGCTTCTCAGAACGCAGACTGAATTTGGCTGCATACATAACAGCGGGAGTTATAACCTACCTGGAGGGCACTGGCTGCAACATTTATTAAGCCCTTCATCATAGAATTCAGTGCTGGGGTCTTTGCATTGGGCAAACTCTGGGGTGTAAGGCAATGAATATTCCTAGGAGAAATTAAAGGAAAATTGTGAGTCACGAGTCCTTTCCAACCCTAAAGATGCACAAGAGACACTTCAAGATCAGTGCAATTATAAGCACCTTCCTTTCCAAGGCACTGGTGTGGGCCTGATGAAACAGAGAGCCACAGATGCCCAAGTGCGCTCTGTGTATAGTCAACAGGCACTTGGAGAAGTTTTACTAAAATGAGAAATCAAAACAGGAACAAGCTCTTTGGAGGCCGGTAATGGAAACATCCTTCCTTCTTACTGAAAAAGCGTGTTAACTACCTATTGTGTATTCTTACTACTGGCTAAGTAGGCTAACGCTTCCCAACCTCAACAACTGATTAAGGGAAACCCAACGTTTGTTGTTGCGCAGCTTTCGAAAATATTTTCCCTCTTAGCTAGCTGTGTATCAGAAACAGGATCTCACCCCTCCACTCAGTGGTTGGTATCAAAAAGAACCTTTCCTGAGCTTTGGTATTCTTTCCAGAAGAGAAAAAAAATAAGGCGAACCTTTTAAGGAGACGTTTTAGAGCTCCTGTTTAAAACTCTGCGACAGCTGGTAACACTGACCAACCACCAGGACAATTCTGATCACTTCTGATCAGCCTCAAAACCAAGGAGGCTGGGGATGGATTTCGCCAATACCAGCCTCATTCTGCCACAGCCTGATCAATGAGAAACCAGCACGTTGCAAACAGAACAACAGACTTATTAAAATGCTTTTAACGGTTTAGAAACTGTGATGGGGTGGGGAAGGAAGGAAAAAACCATGGATTAAATTCTCCTTCTTAAACAGTAGAGCAAGTGAAGCAAGGAACAGAGCACATGCTGTACTTTTCCAGTTCTGTTTCATCGTTTTTAGTGAGAATAATAACCACAGTAATTCAAGACGAAAAACAAGACTGTTTTCTGTTCACTAATAACTGCTGATGCTGGATTTTGCAATATACCCACTTCGGATGGGTGACAACAAACCAGACTGCAAATGTGAGCTGGCACTAAAATCCGATGAAGGGAAATCAAAGGGCTCTGCTCTCATCAAAAGTATTTCTCATTTATGTTGCCCTCTTTATCATTAAAATAAGGAAGATCAAGTAGTGTCATCAAATCTTTGTGGTCACTATGACTAACTTCATTAAAACAAGCACTGCAGTCTTCTTCATGTCTGATGCTTTAAAACATAAAACTTCAATGCAAGAGCAAACTTTGAAAAAAAAGGGGAGAAATACAATAAAGTGCAGCACAAATTATCCTGAGGGTGAGGCTTCCAGGCAAAAACCCTTCTTATCTCATCCTTTGCATTGTCTGTTGTAAATACTGTCCCACACAGGAAAACCTGGCGGTTGCTGGCTTTGCTCTTTTTCTCTGAAGTTGTGTTTGGAAGGATCTCTGCTGCCTGAAACAATCTTCCTGAGATCTTATCTGCTGAGCCATGGCTGTCACTGACACACACAATTGCCAAGTTCTTGCCAACTGCCCTCCAAGAACAGGATGGGAAATTGAAAGGGACTTGTAACTTACTCAGATGCAGTTTGTATACACACATGGGCTCAGCTGTGTTTGCACCAAGAGGATGCCATTCATTTTAGTAGTTACTTCCAATGTAAAGGAAATCTAGGAGATTTGACTCTGTGGGAAAGTTAACGTCGCTTACTAGGTATAAAACTCTCCTGGATTTACCCAGCCAATGTCTTTTCTAGCCATCTCACCAATTCTGAGTTGGGCAGTACAATATTTGTAGCTGGCATCCAGATCCATTGGCTGAAAGACTGAGGAGTAAGGGCCAGATTCTATTCTACAATCTTTGCATTTTATTACTGTATCTCTCAGGACCCTATTTTGTCATCTGCTTTCATCATGATTCAATGTTTTGCAAACAGACTGTGCAAAGAAAAACTAACCTGAAGCTGCATCTTCTGGGTTATAACCTTGGAACAGATCTCACTGAGCTCTTGATTTCACAGAATCCCAGAACATCAGGGATTGGAAGAGACCTCCAAAGATCATCCAGTCCAATCCCCCTGCCACAGCAGAATCCCCTAGATCCAGTCGCACAGGAACATGGCCAGGCAGGTTTTAAATGCCTCCAGAAAAGGAGGCTCCAAAACCTTCCCTGGGCAGCCCCTTCTAGTTAAAAACATGGTACCTGGATGTAAAGGAGAAGAGCTACATCACACTTCAGGTGTCAATTAAAGGCTTTTCTGTGTGAACAGGGAATGGTTTAAGGGACCCTTCAGAGCACAATGAGCTCCACGTGCTTAGTGACAGGATGGAATACAGGTGTTAGCCGCGCTCACCAGCACACTCACAGAATCACAGAGCATTAGGGATTGGAAGGGACCTCCAACAATCATCTAGTCCAAACCCCCTGCGACAGCAGGATCCGCTAGATCCAGTTGCACAGGAACATGGCCAGGTGGGTTTTAAACATCTCCAGAGAAGGAGACTGCACAGCCCCCCTGGACAGCCTCTTCCAGGGCTCTTTCACCCTCACCATGAAGAAGTTCCTTCTCACACTAATGTGGAACCTCCTCTGTTCCAGCTCACACCCAGTGCCCCTTGTCCTTTCACTAGGTGATCGAGAAGAGCCTGGCTCCAGCTTTTGCAAATACTCTGACAAGTCCCCCATAAAATCGACCCACTTCCAGTGGAAAAAAAAAAATCACAGCATCCTAGAGTGGTGGGGTTGGAAAAGACCTCTGGAGACCATTTAATCGAAGTAGCGCAGGATCCCCGAGAGCAGACCCCACAAGCACAGTCCAGGCGGGTCTGGGATGTCCCCAGAGCAGAGACTCCGCAGCCTCTCCGTGCAGCCCGGGCCAGGGCTCTGCCTCTCGCACCCTGAAAAAGTTATTCCGGCCACTTAGATGGAACCAGCGATTCAGGAAAAAATGGTTAGAGAACGGTGTGGGAAGCCGGGGAGTAACAAAGACACTGGCAAAGGCAGCGGGATGAGCGCTGAGGGAGTTCAGGCCGGGCGGGAGATGCGGAGGGGGTGACACCGGGCTCAGCACACGGACACGGGGACCTGGAGGGGCCGAACGGCAACGCTGCAGCAGCACTGCCCCACCGCGATCCCGCACACCCCACGCTCCCCATTGTCCCCCAGGGCCGCACTCACCCGTCCGCCCGCAGCGCGCAGGAGGGCAGCCAGCAGCGCCCAGCGCGGGCTCATCCCGCCGCGCAGGGAGACGGCGGGCGGGGCGGCTGGCCCCGGGGTCCGCGGGGTCCGCGACCTGGGTCAGCGGAGGAGCCTCAGCGGAGGAGCCTCAGCGGAGCCCCGGGGCAGGGCCTGCGGAAAAGGTCGCTGCAGTGGCGCCCGTGCCCCAGCGAGCCCTTGGCTCCGGCGCTAACCGCAGCACCGCCCCCGCGTCTCGCAGACCTCTAGCATCGACGAGCTCAACCGTGAAGTCGAACACAGAGAGACCCAGCGTCAGTTCAGACCTCCTCCGCTCTTCACAGAAGCTCCACGTGCTCGGTAACTCTTGAGCAGTTCTCTTACAAAGCTGGTTTTTTTCCTGCGGCTGATGTACTGAAACTATCAGCAGTTAACCTCTACCTGTCAGACACAAGCGTCTGCTGCTTAAACCCTCGTAACATTTAATTCAGAGGTGCCCAGCATTACTGAGCCAGCCTCTGTACCCCGCTAGCGGGCTGCAGTGCATCATTCATCAAGGAGCCTTCGTTACTAGAGCAGCCTAATTATACACAGAGCTGAAATACTCAAATCGGCTGTGAGTACAGCCCACCACAGTGGCTGCAAGGTGAACATGGATATTCACCAGCCGTGGGTACGGGCACTGATGTCTCTAAAACGAAACAGAAATTCCTGTATTTTTCTAGGCTACAGCACAGGCACTGGGAAACTATAAACTACCCCGAAATATCAGTGAGGAAAGGGTGACCGTTATTTATGCTACTCAAGTGTTTTCTTCTTCCTTGCATTGCTGCTTTATGTCAGTTCTCGGTGACTTGACCTTCTGTACAAGCTCTCAATATGAGCAATGCTGATGCTGCTTCTTTCTTCATCTCACAGAACTGCTGGCAATTTATTTCTTCCAACACAAAATCTTGATAAGATACCTTCCCTTACATTGTGAGGCTTAATGGAACAAGATCCAGGGAACCTTCTACACTGAGGTTTCAAAAAGCCTTTGACAAGGTTCCTCACCAAGGAGGTGGTGGCAAAACAAAGTCGTCATAGGATGGCAGGAAAGGTCATTTTAGGAATTTGCTAACACGCTACAGGACACGAAAGTTATGGCTGTTTAAAAGTCAAGAAGGAAAGAGCACAGCATAATGGTAATTTGCCAAGGTAGAGAACAGTTTGCAGGGGAGACTGATGGAGCCACTTTGATCAATATCTTCAGCACTGCTCTAGAGAAGAAAGTACAGACATAGTGAGGCAAAGCTAAACTTCTCCAGCTACTTCTGACATATCAAAGACAAAACCAGCCAGATGCAACTCATGAAAAGGAGGCAAATGAGCTCCTACACTGACAAACACAAATCAATAATGTAATAAAATAAACCATCTAAACCAGCTCTACGTGATGTTGAATTCATATCTAGCAGCTGTGAACCAGAAAAGCCATCTTGGAGCCATGCCTGAAATTACAGACTGGCTCGGGTTGGAAGGGACCTCAGAGCTCATCTACTCCAAGCCCCTGCCAGGGTCAGTGACGCCTCTCAACCAGACTTGGTTGCTCAAGGCCTCATCCAACCTGGCCTTGAGCACCTCCAGGGAGAGGGCAGCCACAGCCTCTTTGCGCAATCGATTCCAGAGTCTGACAGAAAAAGCTAAGTGGTGGGCATCACCCAGAGATGTGTTGAGAACAAAAGAACAGGATCATTTTGCCACTGTTTAAAACCTTGGATCACCCCTCTTCTTCACCACAGTGCATGGACCTGACCTCCGGGTGACCAGAAGAAAGTCAGTAAAATTAGGGAAGATGCAGAAGTCAACCACACTGACCAAGGAACTGGAGCGAGAGAAAAGTAGAGCAATGGGAACTCAACTCAGAGGCTGAGGAAGATACAATCAGGAATGGTAAAAGCAACTCAGTACTGGACTAAACTCTTTAATAGAATTAGCAGCACTTGGCGAAATAAGTAGGAGGTCAGTTTAAAACTGGTAAAACTTCTTTAAACAGTGAAAGACACCCGTCGTCTGCTGCCACAAGGGCTTACAGAGGCAGACTGTACCAGGACATTCAGAAGAGAAGAAAAATCAGTGGTAGTATGAGTGAACACTACGGGCTGGGAGAAACTCTTCAACGTTCATAGTCCAATAACAGTCCAGAGCTTCAAGGACTAAAACCAGCAGATACTACCCCAGCTTACGTGCTCTTCCCAAACAACATCTCTTGCTGTGACTTTCAGAGATAAAACATTGGGCTTGTAGTACTAGTGTGGCCCAAGAAGGTGTTTTCTGTGCACTGAGGTTCCTTTCTGTGTGTTCCAATTCCAAACCAAGCAGATATTAACTAAGTAATAGGAAAAAAACTGCTGTGCCTGTTTGTCAGCCCTTCCTTTTGGTAGAAAACTCATTTATTTTCTTCTTTTCCCTTCTCCCAGACTCCACACCTATAGTTCATCCAACATCCACACGCTCAGCCAGCTGTGCTTCTATAAGGACAGACCATTTTGTACCCTTCCTGATGATGTGAAGCAGTGAACAAACAGTCCAACAGACTTTAAAACTTAGAAAGAATGGCCTGAAGTGAACTTCAACTATTTTTATTTGCCTTCTGTTTTCTGAGCCTGTGAGACACCTTTTCATCCAATTGCCTCAAGAAGTACGAAGTCCACCATCTTAAAGGATTCTGTTCGTGTCAAGGGAAACTGAAATTATCATGACTTTGGGTCAAGATTGGAGACCTTAGGGAAGACACCATATGCTGCAAAATATATGGCAACATGGGAAGCATCTGTACCACTAGGAGACAAACAACACATGAAATGTGGCTGAGTCTCAGTCTGACAATTCTGTGCAGAATTTTCACAGTTAATATAAGTAAACAGACAGAGTTTTCAATCCACTCCTTTAAGGGGAGAAATCAAGCTGTGACACTTCGTTTGGCATCCACACATCCTCTGAATTTCGTAGCTTTGATTTAAATTTGTTTGCAGCATGACACTGAGAGAGAGAGACTGTGAAGAGCAATGGTTGGGAAGATCCTCTCGTTTGCTAGACAGGATAGGTTCTAACACTCCTTGTTTGAATGTGTTTGAGTTTTCAGATTGTCTAAGGCGCTGCGTGTTTGCCTCCCTTCTTGTAGATTCAGCCTTAGTGTCACATTGGATGCTTCTGTCACTTCAGCACCTTCCAAGAGGGTTACCACTTCTCAGTGGCAGTGGTGGGGTGATGAAATTCCTTTCCTTCTTCTTCCACAGGAACCATCACATCATTCCATGGGAAAGACTCTGTTTCCTGCTCTGGATAGTGCTCCACCAGTTCCTCTTCCGTGTTTTCCTGGGCATCAAGATTACTTTCGCATCCTCTAGCTTTACAATTCTTGCCACTAGGCACTTCTGAAATGGACCCCACAATAACAGTGTCGGCCTTCAGGATGTATAGTTTTTCTGAGGAAGGAAAAAAGGAGGGCTGAGAGTAGTTACCAATCACTGCTGACCCTAGAGGCAGCTACTTTTCATGCAATAATTTTGTTTAGTGCTCTGTTTTGCTTCTCCCTGTCCCTATTCTTCTAGTCTCTGTTCAGAGACAGAGAGATCAAGCCTATCACCGTGAAAACAAGGAGTTCACTAACGCGGTGAAGCTTTTGGCATTCACGTGTCGTAGTTTGTCCATGTAGTTGTTTATTTATAAGGTGCTTTTGATTTTGAAATAAAAGCACTGAGCATACTCAGTGATGAAGAAGGCTGCCCATTTCAGACTACACTGCCTGCTTTGGCACAGCTGTTGGTGGGGCTGGGCATTTTACATCAAACAGACCCCTGATGAAGCCACTGCAAAAGAGCTGTGACTACAGGAGAAAGACAAAGTAGAAAAGGCAGCGAGACAGGCACACGGGTCGGTTGGAACCAGCAATTAAACAAGATCTGGGGAACACAGACATGGAGAATCCAAGGTTCATGCTCCTGCTGTTTCAAGAAGCAGCTATACCTGCATTAAAAGTAGGCTCTGGGCAAGGATCAGCACTGTAGAAAAATTCTGGATAATTATCTGGCGCCTTGGGACAAGCGAAGAAATGGGTTTTGTTTTTTTTCCAGTGGACAATCAGCTACAACATTTTTTGGGTTATATCTGACGCTCATGGCCAACTTGTTGACCTTTACAAAGGGTAATTAAAGCCTTTGCTATGTCTTGGACCACTACGTTTTATTTAGAAGGCTGCTGCAGAGCACTGTAGGTTATTGTTCACAAGTGCTTGGAGATATTTGGGTCGTCACATTCATCCCAAGGCCGTCACTCATGTTAAAAAACAGGAAGGGCGTTAAGTAAGGAAAGGCCAGCTCTGGTAATAAAGAAAAAACCACCTTCAGAGAACCTCAACGTTGGGTCTGGAAACGTTGCCAAAAAGTCTCACTTAGACAGAGTTACAGAACTACAGAATTACTGAGGTTGGAAAAGACCACTAACGTCATAAAGTCCAGCCTCTGAAGATTGCGGCTCAGGTAACAGCTCTCCTGCTGAGAGGAAGCTTCCTTGCCTGCCTTCCTCATGGGCAAGGGCTTTACGGGAACAGGCACGTTTCCAGCTACTGCTGTGAAATCAAGGAAAAAACCCAATAGCTGGAGACCTGTGAACTTCAACTCTCATTAAGTGTTACACCATTTTTTTCCAGCTGACAATTTTGGATTTCAAACTTCTGCAAATTTACATCTCCTGGACAGCCAATGGGGAGAGGCAGCATTTTCCTGTGGGGTTCACAAGCAACTAAGGCAAGTGTGAACATAAGGAATCGCTAGAGCCATGTTAATGGACACACCAGAGTTGGTGTGCCAAAGGTTCGGCTCCGGTCTTTGGTGGAAGCTTTGGACACTTTGCAGCTCACTAATAATCTTAGAGCGTCATTATGCACCCATGGCTGAAAAGAGGGGGGAAAAAACCAACCAGCCAAAACCCCCACAAGACTCACCGATTCGATTATTTGTGTGGTCTCTCACTCGAGGATCGATCGGGCACTCTGGGGTGTTTCCACTGCTCTGTGTCACCTCAGTCAGACTCTGATCAGGACTGCAGGCTTCCTCTGTGCCTAGGTGCACGTTGTTGGTTTCCAAAGGGAAGGTGCTGTCAATCAACTCCTTCTCCTCTGCCGCGCTGTCGGCGGTCATTATGATCTTCTGCCAATACAAAGAGAGGAGTGGAAGTGGGGGTGAATGTAATCTGTGACTGCAAGAAATGGGGCGAATGCAAAAGCAACACCGAGGCTTGCGACGGAGCTACAGAATACTTCAGCCACAGGCAGTCACAATAACATCACAGCACCACCGTTGCCAGTTCCACAGGGCCTAACTGATACAGGACTTGTGTGTCTGAACCAGGCTAATGCATCACTTAAGGACACGTTTAAAAATAGGGGTTTTAAGCTAAACTCATCCATTTTGTTAGGGCATCTGCAAGAATGTGCCTCACTTCCACTGAAGTCCAGTGTTCTGGATCTGCTTGGATGCTTTGGTAAATTCCACTGCCTTGTCCACAGTGTCGATGCTGACGAACCTGTGTGAATCCATCTATTGGACTCTTGGCCACAAGTGTTGCAGCTGCAATTCTGCAGTGCTGAAGTTCAGCAGCACCTTTCAGCAGAGTGTGACATTGGTAACAAAGACAGATGCTGGAGGTAAACATTTCTGAGCAAACTCCCAAGAAGATATTTTTCCTGTTCACTTGTGAGATAAGTATCAGAGGACAAACCTGTGCAGATCACAGAATCACAGAACATCAGGGATTGGAAGGAACCTCGAAAGATCATCTAGTCTTGTTTATCATAAAATGGCTCCGGTTGGAAGAGACCTCCAAATGTCATCTAATCCAACCTCCCTGCAGTGAGCAGGGACATCCTCAACTAGATCAGGTTGTCCAGAGCCTTGCCCAGCCTCCCCTTGAATATCTCCAGAGATGAGGCCCCAACTACCTTGCTGGGCAACCTGTTCCAGTGTTCAACCCCCTTCCTGCTAAAGAACTTCTTCCTAACACCTAATTTAAATCTCCCGTTCTCTAATGTGAAGCCACTGCCTCTTGNAGGGATTGGAAGGAACCTCGAAAGATCATCTAGTCTTGTTTATCATAAAATGGCTCCGGTTGGAAGAGACCTCCAAATGTCATCTAATCCAACCTCCCTGCAGTGAGCAGGGACATCCTCAACTAGATCAGGTTGTCCAGAGCCTTGCCCAGCCTCCCCTTGAATATCTCCAGAGATGAGGCCCCAACTACCTTGCTGGGCAACCTGTTCCAGTGTTCAACCCCCTTCCTGCTAAAGAACTTCTTCCTAACACCTAATTTAAATCTCCCGTTCTCTAATGTGAAGCCACTGCCTCTTGTCCCATCACTCCAGGCCTTTGTAAACAGCCCCTCTCCAGCCTTGTTGTAACCCCCCACTTCAGATACCAGAAGGCAGCTATAAGGGAGCCTTCTCTTCTCCAGGCTGAACAACCCCAGCTCCCTCAGCCTGTCTTTGCAGGAGAGGTGTTCCCCGATCATTTTTGTGGCCTCCTCTGGACCTGCTCCATCGGGTCCACATCGTTCCTGTACGGAAGGACCCATCACAAACGATGCTGGTTCTGAAGAGAAGAATTCTAGACAAGCACCCACTGGGCACCCATGTTACAGTCAAATCCTCCACATGGTGGGTGACATGGAGAGTGCCAACTACAAAAATCCACTTGTATGACCAAAGCAGTAAGATAAAATGGCACTGACAGACAAAGTTCTCCCAGAAGGTAGAAAAGACACGTTCTTCTTGTGATTTTGGATCTTGTCCCACAGAACGCAACATGAATGGCAGAAGACCAAAGCAAATACTCCACAAATGAGGTTGGGAGCATCACATCATTTAACACCACATTAAACGTGTCCAAGACAGGAAAGCAGCAAGTCCTTGTACGTGTCATCACTACACCTACACAATCATGTGTTACAGAGACAGGTCCAAACAAAAACACTGCCTGTCTTCAACAAGGCCCTTAACAACATCATTATTGATATTGGGATGGAAAGTGCTGCTTAGGAAAGAGTCACACTTACTGCATATTGGCTCACAGGGTGAGAGTCTGCAATGGAAAGACAAAAAATTATCAGAAGGCAATTCACAGTACTCACAAGATTGTTAACATTTGCCCTGAAAGATCCCCTAACCACGTCCCAAACTGCTAACCCCTGAGGTTTGCTCCCTTTTCCACTGAGGGCCCGTTTACAAGACATAGCTGAGGGGAATCAGCAACATACCGCTGCCAAGCCTGGCCAAAGGAGCATCTCAAGTGCTGATGTGTGGCGATTCATAGAATTAAAGAACATTAGGGATTGGAAGGGACCTCGAAAGATCATCCAGTCCAATCCCCCTGACACAGCAGGATCCCCTAGATCCCGTCACAGAGGCACATGCCCAGGCGGGTTTGAAATGGCTCCAGAGAAGGAGAATCCAAACCCCCCTGGGCAGCCCCTGCCAGGGCTCTGGCACCCTCACTGGGAAGAAGTTCCTGCTCACGCTGATGTGGAGCCTCTTCTGTTCCAGCTCACACCCACTGCCCCTTGTCCTATCATTGGGTTCCCCTGAGCAGAGCCTGGCTCCATCCTCCTGACACCCGCCCTTTCCATATTGATCAACATTCACGGGGTCACCCCTCAGCCTCCTTTCTTCCCAGCTCGAGACCCAGTGTCCTCAGCCTTTCCTCAGCAGGGAGACGCTCTACTCCCTTCATCTTCTCAGTACCTCTGCACTGGCCTCTCTCAAGCAGCTCTGTGGTTCAGAGAATCTAACACAGGACTACATGGAAGTGGAAGTGTGGGGAGAGGATCAGTCAACTGGATAAACTGGGGGTGCTCTGGAGGCCTTTGTGGTGGCTGTGGGAAAGCGGTGATGGGGCATTTTCAACCCTCCCCTCCACTCGGACCCAGCACCCGCTGCCGCCGTCAGCGAGGCGAACTCGCCATCTGGTGGCTGTCAGGACAGCCAGACAGCAGGACAGTCAGACAGCAGGGCTGACAGTCAGACAGCAGGGCTGACAGTCAGACAGCAGGGCTGACAGTCAGGCAGCCGGACAGTCAGACAGCAGGGCTGACAGTCAGACAGCAGGGCTGACAGTCAGACAGCCGGACAGTCAGACAGCAGGGCTGACAGTCAGACAGCAGGGCTGACAGTCAGACAGCCGGGCAGACAGACAGCCA
>VXBP01006618.1:408160-425495 GCA_013400115.1 Rhinopomastus cyanomelas | reverse complement strand
GACAGTCAGACAGCAGGGCTGACAGTCAGACAGCAGGGCTGACAGTCAGACAGCCGGACAGTCAGACAGCAGGGCTGACAGTCAGACAGCAGGGCTGACAGTCAGACAGCAGGGCTGACACTCAGACAGCAGGGCTGACACTCAGACAGCAGGGCTGACACTCAGCCGGGTGGACAGCAGGTCAGCAGAGACATACATTTGACACGAAGACTTTCCCGGTTTAAACTGGATTCCATATTAAAACTTAATGTTTAGAGACTGGGATTCCAATTCCTGGTCCAAGACTCACCAGGTGCTGGGGATTTGGGAGCAGTGACAGAGTACAGGTTTGCTGAGAAGAGAAAGCAGGCAGTTAGTGAAAGGCAGGAGGATACTGGCTCTTTAAAACTTCACCCCAGCTCTGCAGCCTGCAACACACACCTCCTGCTTTCTGTCAAAGAGGGAATAGACTCATAGAATCATTAAGGATTGGAGAGGACCTCAGAAGATCATCTAGTCCAATCCCCCTGCCAGAGCAGGACCACTTAGACCAACTGGCACAGGAATGAGGTTCTGCAGGCAAACACCCCAGGTAACTCCAGGAAAAGCCACAGAGACAGTATCAGTAAAAAAAATTATTCTTTTCCAGCTCATATCAGTGTCTGTGCTGAGAGAAGAAACCAGTGGTTACCCTTTCCCCACCCAGCTTGTAGTATCTTTCTCCACAAACTCACAGCTGCTCCTCCAACCCGCTGCGTAAGCAGTTTGCCTAGAGCCCTCGTCTGGCTTATCTCCACCAGGAACTTGTCAACATTCTTCTCTCCAATGAAATTCTGGGATATCCAATATCCCGGCTGGCTTGTACTTGGAGATCAAACAGCATGCTGTGACCTACAGCTTTAAAAACTCACGTTTCGCTTTGAGGATGAGGATCTGCTTCTTGCAAACCTTCCACTTCCAAAATAGCAGCAAGCCCAGCAGTAGCACTAGGACAGCAAGAACGACTCCCCAAAGAACAAGACCTACAGCACAGAATAGGAAAGGGAGAACGGGAAAGGCTAAGAGAAGGCAGAGCGGGAGGTACGAGCAGGTGTTTGATCTGTGACATCATTTCACAGGTTGCAGGGGATCTGCAGGAAGCTCCTGCATAAAAATGGCATTTACCAGTGATATACCCAAATAAAACACACCAGACAGAGAAGATGTCTTTCTCCTCCTTACCTGCCATTGCAGTTTCCTCCTTGGCTGAGGTGGGAAAAGTGCCACCTAGAGCTCTCTCTTCAGAAGTTGAACTGGGGTTTTCAGTCGTTGTAGCACTTACAAGGACACCAGCAACAGTCGCCAGGTTCCCCTCAACCGTCCTTAGGTCAGAGTTACTTGTTTTGTTGCCTATTGTGACGGCCAAAGAGCCCGGGGTAAGGTACGTAGGCAGCTGGTCCAGGCAAAGCTGATTGTGTGTGGCATTTCCTTCCCTTAGTGTAGCTTTGTTTAATGAAGCACAGCTAGGGAACGAGAGAGAACCGTGTGTCACTGATAGAGAAGAACAAGATAAAAGTGTTTGTCGTGTGTCCAACACCCCTCTGGCCATTTTAGTGCCACGGTCATGTACTGCTTCCAGCGAACAAGTCACTCGCTTTCTTACCCACGCGGCATTAATTCTTGACCTGGATGCAATCCCGGTTCTCACGTGTGTGTCTAACTGCACGGGACTTAACGGTGCTTCGTAAACTAAAAACTAAGCAAGAGGGACGCTCTCTCTTCCTTGCTGCCCCCTTGCTTCTAAGACAAGAGGGGATACTTTGCAGTGGCGGTATCACAGAACATTCGAGACTGGAAGTGACCTCAAAAGATCATCCAGTCCAATCTCCCTGACACACCAAGATCCCCTAGATCCAGTCACACAGGCACATGGCCAGGAGGGTTTGAAATGGCTCCAGAGAAGGAGACTCCACAACTTCCCCGGGCAGCCCCTTCCAGGGCTCTGGCACCCTCACTGGGAAGAAGGTCCTTCTCACGCTGATGTGGAACCTCCTCTGTTCCAGCTCACCCCCACTGCCCCTTGTCCTATCATTGGATGACAACTGAGCAGAACCTAGCTCCATCCTCCTGATACCCACCCTGCACATATTTATCAACATTCATGCGGTCACCCCTCAGTCTCCTTTTTTCCAACCTCAAGAGCCCCAGCTCCCTCAGCCTCTCCTCAGCAGGGAGATGCTCCCCTCCCTTCATCATCTCTGTGGCTCTGCGCTGGACTCTCTCCAGCAGCTCCGTGTCCTTCTGGAACTGAGGGGCCCAGAACTGGACACAATATTCCAGATACAGTCTCACCAGGGCAGGGTAGAGGGGGAGAAGAACCTCTCTCCATCTGCCAACCACGGTCCTTCTGATCCACCCCAGGATGCCGTTGGCCTTCTTGGCCACAAGAGCACACTGCTGGCTCATGGTCATCCTGCTGTCCACCAGGATCCCCAGGTCCCTTTCTCCTGCACTGCTCTCCAACAGGTCAGTCCCCAACCTATACTGGTGTACTTTCTTGAAAGTGGACTTACTTTGTGTGGGGCTTGCAGATGTCAGTGCTGGAGTTTTGATCAGAGAAGGTCCCAGCAGGACACTCTTCACAAGTGACATCATTAGTTGAGGTGCCTGAATAAAAATAACGAGTGAGAAGCAACTGCCCAAGATGCCTGAGGCCCGTGCCCATGGCTGAGGTCAGGAAAGCTGAGGTCTGCAGGTAGGAATTCCTACCTCTGACTTTGACTCCAAACCCAGGCTTGCAAAGAGTGTGTCGCTGGCACCGCGTGCAGGTGAACCTGAGAGAGTCTGGGCAGAACAAGCCTGGCCGGCACTCGCACATACGGCTGGAATTGAGGGAGCAGGGCTGTGTCTCCACAAGGTCTGGCTCTGTGGGGAAGAAACAGATGTGGTTGCAAGGGAAAACACAAGCAAGGAAAACACAAAGCAGAGGCCAGAGCTGAGCAGTGTCAGTTCAAAGGCTTAGGAAGCAGAACAGGCTGCTGGCACTCTTCACACTAGCAGCTTGTGTCACAAATAACTAGAGAAGCCTGTAGCAAATGGCCTGTGGCCTCGGACAGAAAGTAGAGATCAGACACAGCCACCATCAGATGTCAGAGTTTGTTGGCAATGCCAGGTCACACAGGAAGGGATATTGATTATGTGCAGGGTAGCATTCTACTCTCTAAATCAATAACCAGGGATGAATAATTTTGTTGCTGGAAATTCTAAATAAAGAAATAAAAAGTAGATGAACGAGACAGAGAGACTATAACAGTGCGGTACGCGCAAGGGAACGCAAACCTGCGCATGACACACAAGCGTCACACCGTGGCTTTTGGGACTCTTGATTCACGTATTGTTCGGGCCCACACCTCAGGCAGTCTTCACCTGGGTCCTTAGGACATGCTTTCTTTTTAACGGAGCCTGGAGAAGAAGAAGGATATGCAGGATACCTGTTCAGAATCACAGGAGTCAACCAAGTGTTCTTGTCTTTACCCACCAGATTCAGCTTTTCTTCGCAGCAGGCTGCTGAGTTATTAGCAGATAGGGACAGTTTATTGCTTGAAAGAGCAACAGAAGATTTAAATGAAAAAGGATTCTTAAGAGTTTCTGTTGTGAAGGAGGGTCTGGAGGATGTGAAGAAACGTTTGCGTGGATGAGAAGAAACGAGGATGACATGAGGATGTGGCAACAGTGTGAGTCTTGAAAGTAAGCTGAGATGAAGAGATTGACACCGGTGGCTCATTACAGCCTGATGTAAATGAGATCTCAGTGGCCCACAAGATGTCACTGTGACATCTGTCAGCTTGAGTGCTTTTGCAGAGTGTGGTTTTAAAGGAGAAAAGTGCTTTTCTGGGGACTGGCTTTTTTCTCTTCCTCAGCCACTTTTCTTTTACAGGACCAGGTTCTCCGTCCAGCCATCCATCCATCCATCCCTCCCTTGGTTTCATTTACTTACAACAACTTCTGAATTGCTCCAGCGCTGTGGCCAGCAATACAAGACCTAACTGCACACAAATGTTAGCAACCAGCTGCCAAACCCCTCTTTGACAGTGGAGCACAAATAAAGGTCAAAAATTTCCTTTCAAAAACCAGACAGAAATCGCTTCTATGAGCAGACGATGGTGGTGAAGTGCCACAAAACGCCCCACTCTCTGTCGGGGTTTTGGCCAACGGGGGGGGAGTTTCAGACATTTCCAGAACTCTTGTCTCACCCGCTTCCAGCAAATCTCACTAGGTCCTCTGACACAGGGCCATTCTCTTTCTCATGACAGACACCTTCTAAACTGTTTTGACTGTGAGGATCACGACACATTTCCCACAGCTTCATCTGGTATCTTTTGTCTCAGGTCAGAAACTTATTTAGCCTCCTTTCACCGCGTTATTTCACACCGTTCACGAGTTCAGCTGAATTCTTAGACCTGCCAACTTCCAGCCACTCCAGAGTGTCAAACCAAGCGATAAAAAAAACCCACCAAAAAGTAGAGCAAATTATCTTGCTGGCAACTGTTTGCCAGCAGACTGAGCAGGGTAGTAGGGAACAAGTTCACATCTGGATGCACACTAGAGAGGGATTAAGGAGACCGGGCTCCTCTTCGGGGACAAAACATCGTGCAGCAGGTATAAACAGTTCTCTAATCTCTAGAAGCGGGGCTGTGTGTTCATTTGACCGAACTACACTGACCTGAGGGACACTGATAACAGCAGCTTCGTGAAGTTTCATTGTAGAACCAATTCTCAAGCCTCTCACAGGAATGAGATGGAGTTGATGAAGTCTAGAAATTGAAAGAGACAAAACACACAATTAGGAAACAGTAGGTTCTGTATTAGAGCAGATCTGCCACAGGCGACAGTAGCTGCAGGTGATAAGGAAAAACCTACAGCTTTTTGAAAGGTCAAGTGTCCCCAAAGTAACTAAAGGGCTGTTGCCCACACACCCGAGCAAAGATTGAAAAATTCAGTGCACACAGCAATCGCTCAGTACTCTGAATTTCATTTTCAGTATTTGCTACGAGGTGTAATACCGGAGCTTTTTGTAAAGACTCCGTCAAGAGGTTCCCCAGAGATTTTCCCATGTGATACTGGCAGAGCAGTGAAACATTGAAGAAAATCTGCATCTCGCGTTCCGCGGATTAATTTCTCATCGGCCTTTGCAGTCATTCCTACTGTCTCCTACTGCCTTCCTAGGAAGTGCAGAACCATGGAATCACAGAACATTAGGGATTGGAAAGGACCTCAAAAGATCATCCAGTCCAGTCCCCTTACTGAAACAAGATCCTCTAGACCGTCGCACAGGAACATGTCCAGGAGGGTTTTAAACGTCTCCAGAGAAGGAGACTCCACAACCCACCCCGGGCAGCCCCTTCCAGGGCTCTGGCACCCTCACTGGGAAGAAGGTCCTTCTCACGCTGATGTGGAACCTCCCCTGTTCCAGCTCACCACCACTGCCCCTTGTCCTGCCATTGAGTGCCCCTGAGCAGGACCTGGCTCTATCCTCCTGACGCCCACCCTTCACACATTTATAGACATTCATGGGGCCACCCCTCAGTCTCCTTTTCTCCCAGCTCAAGAAACCCAGCTCCCTCAGCCTTTCCTCAGCAGGGAGATGCTCCACTCCCTTCATTGTCTGTGTGGCTCTGCACTGGTTTCTTTGAAGCAGTTTTGTTTCCTCCTTGAACTTGGGTTGATGATCTTAGAGGTCCCTTCCAACCTTAACGATTCCATTATTCTGTGCTCTTCCAGCCCAATTTCACAGGCCGTTTTGTCCTGCTTAACACTCTGCTCCTTCGGCGGCAGGACCATAAAACACCGAAGCTACTTAACTTGGCCCAGGTTACATCAGAAAACTTTTGGTCACAGAGGAGATGAACAGAACATGAAACAGAAACATACTGAAACCGTTAAACTTCATGGAGCGCCAGTGCTAGAACTGAGAGGCCCTGCCTGACACATTTCTGCACTAAGCTCTGTGCCGCACGGCCTCCCTGTGAGCGCTGCTTCTAGCTTACTCTGTGGAGCAAAGAGCAGACGTCTGCTTGCTCAGCTTGACTGAAATCTGCTTTATAAACCTGCTCCCTTTCTCTTCTGAAGAGGAAGCCCCCGGCTGTAGGAAAAGGAAATGGAATCTCCTTGTGTCTGCGGGGAGTAGCACCCAGGTTAGGCACCCTGAGAATAAACAGCAAGTGACACGAGACCAGTCACCAGGCAGAGGGTTATTCAGGAGTCACTTCTGTGATATTAATTGCCTGGGGTTGTTTAAAAAAATTAACAAACAACATCCCGGCTGTGGCGAGATCATCCTGGATAAGTTTCTCTCTAAGAGTTACGGGAAGTCATCTCAAATCTTCCTGGTTGTCCCAGGCAACGGACTCTGACTGCAACTGATGTTGAATTTTAAATCGGAGTGGGAACAAAAGTCTTCAGTGATTTATGCAGCACATAAACTTACAGCTCAACTAACTGCCTCTTCTGTGAATGAAATAAAGGAATGGGGTCTGTGTAAGAGTGGCAGGGAAGGGCTGCTTTTTCAAAGCTACTTTGTCTGAAGGTGGTCAGGTGCTGGACTGGGCTGCCCAGGGTGGTGGTTGAGTCCCCATCCCTGGATGAGTTTAAAAGTCACTTAGATGTCGTGTTGGGTGACCTTGTAGGGTAGGGTTGATAGTTGGACTCAGTGATCCTGAGGGTCTTTTCCAACCTGAACGATTCTATGAAAACATGGACATCATAAATTAGGGTTGGATTCTGCTCTAGGTTACAGCAGTGCAAATTCTGATTACAAATCTGACCTGATGCTGTGACTAGTTACTCCATGACCTGTGCATGATTGGACTAGATGATCTTTCGAGTTCCATTCCAATCCCTAATGATCTGTGATTCTGTGTAAATACCACACAAATTATGGAAATACCAAAGAGAGTACTCAGCCTTCTTTTTTCCCCTTTCCACAAGAGGCCAGCTACGTCTTACAGCAGCTGCATCAGCAGACTCTCAGCTAATGCTGCTTTCAAGTGCCCAGCTGGAGCACAGCTTTGTAGCCACCTTTGCTGTTTACTGAGCCAAGCGCAAGGTGCTCGGCTGTCAAAAGAAGTGATTTTTAAAAATCGTAACAAGATTTCTATGGGAAAGGAGTTTCAGAAGACCCACCCCACCTCTTCTAATCCATTGCTACCTGCAGAATATCCGTCAGGGTCACTGTGGGGTTAGTAGAGGTGGTTCACCAGCATGAGGCTTCCTATTGATTCCTTCAGTGATAAGTAACATAGGTGCCGACACTCAGCGTCAGGCGTCAGCTCCCCATTCGTCTAATGTGCTCCCCCTAAATCCTAAATACGGATCTATTTCCTGCAGGAGAAGCTTTGCTCTTAAAGTCAGCAGGAAGTTGTCCCTTTGTGGGCAGCACATTTTAAGGGAAGGACCTGCACGTAAACCGAGTCCTCAGACCTCTAGCTCTTCAGCCTTCAAAGCTCAAAGCAAGTTACATCAGCCAGACTGAGGCTGTGGAAGTGCAAGTGTCACTAAGAACTACGTGGGCTCGGCTTTCTCAGCTTCAGCCAGGGGTTTTGTAAGCTAAATGCCAAGTTTTCATGCAGCTGGAGGAAAACTTCCTGCGGGTAGCAACAGGTCTGAATGCGGTAACTCATCTCAACAACTGAACACGTGAGTGATCTCAGTTTCATCACCTGTAATTGCTCCTCCCACATGTAAACACCACCTCTGACATCTCCTCTTCAAGCAGGGAAATCAGGTTTGCGACAAACTACTGCCTTGTCTGATCTTTCATTGTGATGAGCTCAGAATTTCTAGTCAGGAAGAGACAGCTGGAAACAATTCCCCAGGAGAGTCGGGGAGCTCCTATTTTCCCCACGTCCTTCCCACGTGGCTCCGGATTTCTGGAGAGATACCTTATGCACTTTCTTGATCTGTTCAGCATCTTAGAGCTCTGCGTGCAGGAAGTCTTTGGAGTCTTTTTTTATTCCTCCTTTTTAGCAAGAGAGATTGGATGCAGCAGGCTGTTCCACTGGAGGGAGGCAGAGACTGACTTTCGCTGACTTTTCCTGCATGTACTGCAAATTAAAGTCTCTGATTTAGCAGGAGCTGAGTTACACCCCGTGAAAGAAAAGACCAGGATTCGTATCCTCCTTGGAGTGCTCTGAGGGGGTTGGGCTCTTCTCCCAGGCAACTAGCAGCAGGATGAGAGGGCCTGAAGGGCCTGAGGCTGCCAGGGGAGGGTTAAGCTGGATGTTAGGAAGCCCTTCCTCACAGAAAGGGGAATCAGATACTGGGCTGGATTGCCCAGGGCAGTGGTGGAGTCCCCATCCCTGGAGGTGTTTAAGGACAGCCTGGTTATGGCCCTTAGTGCCCTGGCCTGGCCGCTGGGGAGATATGAGGTCCTAGGCTGGGCTGGATGAGCTCAGAGGTTTTTCCAGCCACAGTGACCGTGATTCTGTGAAACAGAATGGCCAGGGATCCCTTGCCCTAGGGCTTTCACTCATTTCCAACATTCAGACTCACTGTGAAGTCATCAGTTACCTGGAACACATTTATAGATGTTACTGGCAGAAACTGGCCTTTCACTAGTCTTTCTGTGTTGCCTCTGTCATGGCAGCACTTGTGGAGCACAAGTGATAGTGTTCAACGAGAACAAGTCGTAGCCCTTTGGTCCTGTTTTAAACCACATTCCAGCTCACTTGACTCCACAGTTTGGGTTTTATGGTTCTAATATCCAGTGGACTCTCATTTGCTAATACCAGCTTTGCTATGAAGCAGAAGCAGCTTGTTACATGCAGCTTGAGATTATCGTCCTCTTTTTTTACTATTAGAATGTGGACAGAGGCTTGAAAAGGAGTCAGGCTTTTGCTCCAGCATTAGTCAGTTCTAGAATAGCCAGAGCTGGTAGATGGGTTGGGTTTTTTTGCCAGAATACACTTTCTTTCTGACTTGGCAGCTCATTTGTAGCAAGCTGATTTCTTACTCTGCTTTACCACCACTTTTTCTCTATGAGCTCAGAAGACCACAGAAAACTGAGTCAAACCTTGTCCTGACTGAATTGCAGAGTAGCCCACTGAATTCAGCACCACATCTACGGTTGCCATTATTCAAACAGGAACAGCAAATGCATTTGGAGATACAGAGGAGGTGAGAAGAGCTCCAAAAGGCCCAATTCTAACACAAATTCTTTGTACACATCTGGTGCATACGTGATACAAAATGCTTTGCATCAAACATGTTTGCTTGGCTTTGATCTGCAATCTTCTCTCCGACACTTTTCTTTTGTGAACAAAACACCAAAAGTGCTGTCGCACAGCAAACCCACAATTTTTTCCCCGTTGCCTTTCTCCTAAAGCGGGTTGCATTCAACAGAACAGAGGGGATTATCTACATGTTCTCCTACGTATCCCTCGAGGGAGTAGGGACCACAGGCTCCAACCCTATAGCACAGGGATCCTTCTATACTTCGGGGAAGCACCAGAGGCAGGGCAGATAACCCATGCAGAGCAGAGCAGCCTTGCAGTGTGGGAGGGGAATTCACAACTGAAGACAGAGGACAAACTCCTACTCTCACCAAAAGTGCCAGGAGGATCTTTTTCAAATCTCTATGAAGAGGATGCAGGACGTGGTTCTTTTCAAAGATCTAACTTGAGTCGCTTTCTTTTTAAGTATCTCCTGAGATGGACTGCCAGAGGGGTGTCTCGGGCTAACACAAGTCCACTGCAAGGGGGAACGGCCAGTGTAAGGATCCAACAGAGTGCAGTTACTCACCTACTCAACTTCACCTCTGCAAGTGACCTTTCTTGTTTTCATGCGCTAAGTGTCAGGCATGGAAACTGCCAGGGTTTGTGCCAAGTGCCACATGATCTGCTACACAGGAGGAGGTAAGAGGCAGTGGAGGGGGAGCAAAGCCACGAGAGATCATACGATTTCAGCGGGGAGCCAGCTTGTGCTGACAGGCTATTTTGAGTCAATTTGATGCAGAAACAGTAGCTTGTTTGTGAGGAGGTGTCAGAGGGGTGGGTGGTTGTATGGACAAAGGTGGGGTTTTTCTGTTTTATTTGCTGTTACACTGTCCAACTTGCCAGCCCTGACTCCCATGAGCAAAGTGAGCTGAAGCCCTTGGAAACAAGCTCTGCAGGAAGAGCTCTGCCTGTCATAGAGCCCCTGGACATGGGGCAAAAATAGAAGCCACTCAGCCAGACTCCCACTCCCATCAAATCTTTCCTTGCTCCCCAGCTGTAGTGCGCTTGGAGGTCCAGTAACACTAGTGATGTCAACAAAAAGATGCAGATCGTAGCTCATATACCCTACGCCTGCCTGACAAGCTCCCACGGAGAGGACAAACTCTCCTGGCTGCTCTGCTTTAAACCTTTGTCACCCTGTGTCGCACAAAGTCTGCTTCTGTAGACAGCCAACTACCCACCGCCCAGCCTACGGGCAGGACGGTCCTGCAGCCCAGCGCGTCTCCCCAGACCTCTCCAGGCTTCTGAAACCTGAGGGGCTGCAGGACACTGGTGCCACTCTTGTCTTACCTGTGGAGCTGTCTGGATATTCTGGAGAAGCAGCAGAAGCCACAGTCCCAGTGTCAGGCTGCAGGCAGCCATCTGCAGTGGCGTTAAATCTCTCTAGGTCTCAGCATTGCATGTTAGGCAGTCAGGTTGCTCCTCCTGGAGATTCTCACAGGGTCCAGCCTCGTCTTGCTCTGTCCATGTCTGTGCATTCAGTCCAAAGCCATTCCAGCTGTTCAAGAGAAGCAGAAGAGAAGCTTTCATAAGCAAGTTGAGAAAACAATTGAGAAGGAAGGGGTTGGGGGGTTGCTCAGAAGAGAAAAGTGAAAAAAGATCAACCAAAACCATGTCAGTGGCTAGCCCCAGAGCTGCTGGGTTTCTGTGAGTCCGACGCGTGCATCAAGGTTGTCACCCCTGGTATGTGGATGGCTGTGCTGAAACACAGGCTCCTGAATCATCTAGGTTGCCCTCAGAGAGCACTTCAGCACCCAAAACCTTGGCCAGGCATGAGTCCAAGCCCTGCCCAGTCCATTTGCCACACTCTTGAGCTGCAGCTAAACCTCAAGAGAGTTCCCAGTAAGAAACACACAGGTTTTCAGTACAGTCATTTTACTCCTGTTTCAATGAGTGTGTGAAAACTCGCAGCCGACCAAGGCGACTCCACAAAGGTTTAAGCTTTACATGGTGCCTTGTAAACACCAACACACCGCAGAGCATCCTCTGGAGAATCCTTCTCTTTCCTCTGATCCCACTTGAAACCAATTCCTGCTGCCCAAGCCAGGCCTTGGGCTCCCTTTCATTTGCTACTCTGGATAATGATTTTTGGCTCTGGTACCCTGAAAGACTTCAGTTAATTTGAGGTGTCTGGAAGCTTTCTTATCTGCCCCAGAAGTCTTGTCAAAAATAAAAGCTAGCCACTTCAAAAAAAAAGGCTGACTGCCAGGAAAACCAGTCTGAGGTGCTCAGGAAAACAATGAGAATTTAAATTCCCACACTCATGAGTTTTTGCTTCTCAGCCTTATCAGCAAAAAGAAAACCAAAAGAAATGAGAAAAGATTGACAGTCCGAGAATGGATTATTTTATGAAAGACCTACAGCTGCCTCACTGCCATCAGCACCGAGAACCAAAGAACTCCACAGGACCCCTGGGATGATGAAAATATCTTCTTGAATTCACAGCCGCAGGTCTTTCCTTTTTCACTAACCGCCTCCATTTCATCCTCTACAGCCAGGCTACTGTATTCGATACACGAATCCAACCTCCTAGAACGAGACCTCCTCACTCTGTCACGTCAATTCTCAGGCTCCAAGTTCTCTTAGCCATCAAAGGTGATCGTGATATACCTGTTTCTAAGGTCTAGAGACAATGACCCATTTGAATGTCCAAATACTAAATCCTTGGCTTACCTAAATAAACAATGGGCTGGAAAACCAGTCTAGGTTGGGGACTGACCTGTCAGAGAGCAGGGTAGGAGAAAGGGACCTGGGGGTCAGCAGGGTGGCGAGGAGGCAGCAATGGGTCCTGGTGGCCAAGCAGGCTAGTGGCATCCTATGGTAGATCAGAAGGGGGGTGGTTAGTAGATTGGGAGAGGTTCTCCTCCCTCCCTCTCTGCCCTGGTGAGACCACATCTGGAATATTGTGTCCAGTTGTGGGCCTCTCAGTTCCAGAAAGACACAGAACTGCTGGCGAAAGTCCAGCGCAGAGCCACAAAGACGATGGAGGGAGGGGAGCATCTCCCTGATGAGGAGAGGCTGAGGGAGCTGGGTCTCTTGAGCTGGGAAAAAAGGAGACTGAGGGGTGACCCCATGAATGTTGATCAATATGGAAAGGGTTGGTTGTCAGGAGGATGGAGCCAGGCTCTGCTCAGGGGCACCCAATGGTAGGACAAGGGGCAACGGGTGTGAGCTGGAACAGAGGAGGTTCCACATGAATATGAGAAGGAACTTCCTCACAGTGAGGGTGCCAGAGCCCTGGCAGGGGCTGCCCAGGGTGGGTTGTGGAGTCTCCTTCTCTGGAGACATTTAAAACCTGGCCATGTTCCTATGCAACTGGATCTAGGGGATCCTGCTGTGGCAGGGGAATTGGGCTGGATGATCTTTTGAAGTCCGTTCCAATCCCTAATGTTCTGTGACTACGGAAAAACATCTTGCTTTACATAAGACAACAGTCTGAAACTTCTAGTGTCTCTAAGTTACACTGCTGAGGTCAATCTGTCTGACAGCAAAACTCAGTACAAAAAGTCACGTGTGAAAGCTTCCCCAGGACTGGCCTGTTCTCCATTAAAAATAAGAGCAGAATGAGCCTGCTTGGGCTTTGTCCGGAGTGTAAATAATTCCTTAACTCATTGCATAACTTCAACCAAATTTTGCTTGAACTAGACATTTAAAAGAATGGGAAGCGAAAAGGTTCTTCTTGCGGCTGTTTTTTTTTCAGAAAGGTTGTTACATCTCGCAGTGACCTTACAGGGCTCTGATACAAGCGGTGCCAACGCAAATGGCTAAGGAATTGTGTTTAACGGGAACGTTCCAGCCTGCACACCCCTTCAACTGAATGCAATGATTTCAGTCTTGGTGTGTTTTGACCTCAAAGCCAATGAAAGGGGGTTTCCAACAGAAGCCCTATCAAGTAACCTCTGTTTTATAACGAACCCCCGCTACTGCTCTCTCAGTGTTGGTCAGAAGATTTCCCAGAAGATAATGGAAGAACTAAAGAATGCATAACAAACAGAAGCAACCAACCCCCCACCATTTCTGTGTTCTTCCATCAGAGGACAATGTCTATCAGAAAGAAAGGACAAAGCCCCTATGAGTTTGCTATTACTATTTTAAAGTTTGTTTATGATTTCACTCTTCTGTCTCTAGCACCTGAATCTCCCTTCAGTTTAGGTGTTACAGGTAGAAATGACCAAAGATGAGGGTTGCTTGGCATCCTCTGCTTTAACTAATCTAGCCAACGCGGAGCCTAGCCAATGCCTAGAGAAATGTACTGCTGGGTGTGTGATCTGTGCTGACCACCTCTGGGGATTGGGTGGAGCTGAGGTGCAGGGGCTTAAAAGAAGGTTCTGTGCGTGGTTTTTCAAACGTCACTTGATACCTCGAGCAAATGAAAGTGGAGACCCAGCTAAGCCATGAGGTGAAGTCTCTTCAGCACTGTCTGCTCACTGTGCTGCTGTGGTGGCGCAGCAGTAGTGTAGCCGTGCTGGGTGGTCCTTGTCCGGATCCCCACGCATCCCACCTGGGTCACCAGTAATGCCATGGTTTACAGACCCTGAGCATATTTCAACCAAGATCTTTTCTCTAAAGCATCAGACACAAAAAGAGGGTATAACAAAACCACTGACAGAGCTGCAGGCAATGAAGCAACTGGCTCAATTTGGAGAAGAAAGGCCTCAAGACAGTTTAATTCACTCCCCCCACCACACATCATAGCACCAAGGGGAAGGAAGAGGACGGAGTGTGTGGGGGTTGAGACACTTTTCAACTTTTTAAACCGTACTTTAAACTTTTCTGCAGAGAACAAACTAATTAAACTTCCAGACTCAAGCACAGCAGCTGCGCACAGTGATAACCCTGTGCAAGAAAGCAGCAGTCCTGCAGCAGCAGCATTAGCGCATGAACGCCCAAGCAAAAGTCCTCGGGACATTTTCTGACTTTGAAGTTGCTGATTTTCATCTCACCCAGCACTTTTCACGGGGTGCCTGTGCAGTGAATACCCAGGTAGCTGCGCCGGTGACAAAAACACCACCGAGAGATGCGTCATCTCTCAACACCTGTCAAACGGATGCAAAGCAGAAGGATGGATATTAAAAATAGCCTGGTCTAAAATCTGTGTTTCGGTGTCTGTCAGTGTTGCTATTTCGAGCACACTGATGAAAAATCACTCAACTCTTGCCCCTTGCCTAGATGAAACAACAGCAGAGCCTAAACCTTCGCTAGGTTCAGCGCGTCAGTACGCCCCAAGGCAGCCCTGGCTGGAATACCTGCAGGGGGTACAAACAGGAGGTGGAATGCTTAACAAAGAAATCAAAAAGCACATCACTATGAAAAACAACAACAAGCAGCTTATTTGTCCAACAGTTTAACGAAGGCACATTTAATCACGTCGTCACGTACGCAGCAGGTGCCCTTGACCTGCAGAGCTGTATTGATTTAGCAAATCTTGTCCACTGTGACCAGCAAGGAATTTTAACAAAAAAGGGATCTCTGTAAGATGCCTTCTACCGGTGCACAGCAGCTTCAAAACTAAAGTGCTTTTTGAGTCAGACTGAAAAATGAGAATAGCTGAGAGAGATCTCTGTGCTCTCAAGAAAGACTTGGCTTTCATGAAAGAAACCAAAACCATATCACAGAATTACTACGCCCACAGGCTGGCTGAGAGAGAGAGAATCAGAGAGAAACTGCCTTAGAAGAAAGATCACATCATGTCTGTACTTTGAGTAATTCTGACTACAGCTTCTGGAAGGGCGGTAGATTTACACGTCGTCATTCTCCATAGAAAGAACTCTTGATAAAGATGTTGCTGTTTGAATGTCATTTGTGTTACACCCTTCCTCCCATAACTTTGCAAGAAAAGGAGGCTCGAGGGTGAGCATTCTGCAGTTAAGCCAGGAATCCACTTGGTCCTTACAGCTGTAAAAAAAAGCACAGTGGGTAAGCAAGGCTGAGCAGGTAACATCAAGTGAAGACCGAGCCACTGCAAAAATCCTTCCTGCTTTTTTCTTTAGTCGTCCCCAGTAGGGTTTTATTTTAAAGCAAAGGTCTTCTCTGCTGCTCTTTTGCTGAAGAATTCACACTGTACAACTAAAACAGCCGCTATTTGTTTTGGGCACCTCTCCCCACCCTCAGCCTTTGCACTGATACAAATCCCCCGGTGCAACTTCAGCTCCATCTTACCTTGGAGATGGAAGCGCCGACTGAGTACCGCAAATGACTCCTGCGTGAGAGGCATGGCGCGACGACATCTCCACGCCAGCATTTTGCACATTTGGAGTATCAGACTGAGCATTTTTAATGCTGGCCTTGAACTCCTGCCTAGGTGTAAACTGAGGCTCATTAAAACTACAATCCAACCCATCCCATCCAGTTTCTGTCTACAGCTTCTGGAAGATGATATTCAACTGCAAACAGAACCACACCTTGGCAGAAGATGCTAAGGAAAAGTTCATTGACAAGCACTGTGAAGGGAGAGACTCAAGCAGAGGACATGACCAAAGTGAGAAGCAAAACCTTTTGCAGAGCCTTGTCACTTCCCTAAAGATCTACTTTCAGACGCTCGGTACGGGTGAGCTGACAGACGAGCCTCCTGTAGCCAAGTTCAGTTACTTCACAAAGCACTTAACCCGTGAAGTTCATCTATAAACAGTTCCCAAATAAACCAGTTATTTCAGGATGAAACACAGCTTTATCGTTTACTGTAAACTCTCTCTGATCTTACTTCATTCCCTATTTTAACAAATTTTTTAAACTTGGGGAATAAATACAGTCTTTTAGGAGATGTCATGAATGGTTTATGCACTTCACTCACAAGACAGAAGTAACGACATAATTATTGAAACAAAACAGTGAATTAACTAAGTTTGACCATTAAATCTGGTGTTTTAACAAGACGTGATGGCAAGGGACACCAAGAGACTCTCGTGTTCAGCGTTGTTAAAATATCCTTAATGAAGCTGCAGAGTGCAGCTATCAGCCACTTACTGAGGATCTGCTGCGGCAAAGAATGTCTCAGCTGCTCAGAGGACTCTCCTTGTCGGGGGTCCCTGCACAAAGGGTGGTCCTGGCAGTCACCTGTCACCCAGCAGAGGTCCGAAGGCTCTGGGGCTGCCCACTATTGATGGGGTTAAGATGACTGACTCAGAGTCAAAGCCACAGACTGAACTTACCTTGAACAACAGCTCGTGTCAGCCCGTGGCTATCGTACGATTACCCGTTTCCGCTGAATCCACACTGCGCAGGCTCCATCCTCCTCACACCTGCCCTTTCCAGATTTATCAGCATTAGTGGGGTCAGGCTCCTTTCTCCCCAAGCTCAAGAGACGCAGCGGGGAGATGCTCCGCTCCTTTAATTGTCTTTGTGGCTCTGCGCTGGACTCTCTCCAGCAGTTGTGTCCCTCCTGAATCCATGCCCTCTGCCTCCTCCCACCACACCTCTCATCTTTTTTCATTCTCAGCCTACAAGAAGTCTTCACCAGTGTGCAATATTGCTCTCCTTGCTTAGAACGTCTCTTCTTACCTTGATGTAATAGTTAATGCGTACGGTAGTTAAATAACAGCGAGTGCCAAGGAGCTGAAAACACGTAACCACTGTGAGCCAAATCCCTTCCGTCAAGTTAGCTCCCAAAAATAATTCTGAGCCAGACATTTCTGTTTCAGGCTTCTTCAAGGCAAAATGAAACAGCAGTTTAGTTGTTTTTAAACAAGGAAATTAAGAGGAGCCCATCAAGGTCAAACAAGTCACACTGTACCGTACGTGTGTTTCAGTTTATCTGCAAACACCTTGGAGGAGCAGAGGCGTCACTTGAGAACATTTGAGTGCATGACTTAGCTTGTTGATAAATGAAAACTTTACTGCTCACTTCAAGCTGCTTTCTCACCTTCGGCGATTTGTCATTACTCCCGATGGAATAAAGAAAACACGACTGAAAGATTATTTTAGAACTTATTAAAATTAATTCTACAATAATTTAGAAGGTGTTAACAATAAAATGTATTGCTGACAACTTCGAGTTTAAGGCAAATTATGTGTCACCTTTCACAAAAGGGAAAGTCATGCTTGACCAACCTGATGGCCTTTGATGAGGGTGTAACCAGGTGGATGGATGAGGGCAGAGCCGTGGATGT
>VXBP01006618.1:339463-407943 GCA_013400115.1 Rhinopomastus cyanomelas | reverse complement strand
AAGATGATGAAGAAAGTGGAGCACCTCCCTTATGAGGAGAGGCTGAGGGAGCTGGGTCTCGAGCTTGGAGAAGAGGAGACTGAGGGGTGACCTCATTAATGTCTACAAATATTTGAGGGGTGGGTGTCAGGAGGATGGCACTGGGCTGTTCTCGGTGTCATCTAGTGATAGGACAAGGGGCAATGGTTGTAAGCTGGAACATAGGAGGTTCCACATCAACCTGAGAAGGAACTTCTTCACGGTGAGGGTGACAGAGCACTGGAACAGGCTGCCCAGGGGGGTTGTGGAGTCTCCTTCTCTGGAGATATTCAAGACCCAACTGGACAGGTTCCTGTGTGACTTGGTGTAGGTGATCCTGCTGTTGCAGGCGGATTGGACTAGACGATCTTTCAAGGTCACTTCCAATCCCTAGTGATTCTATGATTCTATGATCCAGAATTCACATGACACTGGTGATTTATTTAGTTGGGGTAGCAGATGAACTAGTTGCTCGTGGTCACAGTACTAGTTAGTCACCCTGAGCTCGCTGCTTTAGCCAGCCCTGTGCAGAAAGCTCACACCTCTGCTGAGAAGCAGCTGCAAAAGGGAAAAAAGGAATAGTGAAACAGTAGAACAGGCAAACCCTTTACACCCTGGCTGCTCACACATCAGCACGACAATGAGAACTAAAAGAAACCCGTTCAAACATTTATTTTTATCCAGAAAGGGTTGTTTCTGCGTGCTGTGCTTATCCCTTCCCCAAGGGGAGTAAGACAGAGGTTCACAGAGCCGATGCAGTCACTTTTCAACGTGGAGCTGCTCCGCAGCACCCAGTTTTGGTTTGCTCCCTCTGCTGAGACACGCTGCTAAACCCAAAAGGTGGGTCCGGGTCAGAAGCTGAGCAGCTCTGTTTCCTCCAGACACCAAGTTCTGGAATCCAAAAGAGAAGGACATTAATCAGTGAATGCACAATGGTCTTATCCCGTGTAGATGACAACTTGTGAGCTGACCAGGCTTTGGCCCAGTAGCCAGCTTCATTTGCAGTCTGTCTACTGAGCAGCAGCAGAAGGAAGATGTTTCCCTGTGTCGGTAAGGAGACGATCCTCCAGGACCTTTCATTTGATGACTATCATACCTCAGAGGGAGAGGGGATTGCAGTTCCCATCTGTGCAACTCCCAGCATCTCCAGAGACACTTACCAGGCTGTTCTCACCAGGCGAGGATGGAGCGGAGGCTTCTCCTCCAGCGAAGCTCGCAGGTCCAGGCTGCTGGCCATGGGCTTGCTGGAAGGGATTACGTACTCCCAACCAGCCAGGCAATGCTGTGAACAGATGGGAAGGCTGCACGGGAGGGTTTTCTCCTTTCTAATCTGCTGTAGTTATTATTGCTAATAAAAAGAACTTCTGCACAGTGAAATTTCATCAGGTAATGAATTCACTTTTGAGGAGCTTTACACAACTGAAAGGAAAAAGAAGACATCTCTAATGAAGCAAAACTGCATAGCTGTTCCCTCTTCAGCTTTCCCTGGCTAATTAATTCTAAACCAACCTCCTGCTTTGTGAAAGTCAAGCGCCCAGCCTCTCTGAACCCGCTTCAACTGACTCATCCGGTTCTCTAATCTTAAAACCAGGCTTCTTGCCACCTCTTCCTTGTAAATCTCTGGGCCAGGGCTAGTTCTCATTAGTAACATGAAATGCAGCATTGCTAGTGATTGGGTCACAGGCCCAGCTCTACAAAAACAGTTTTAAAAATCCAACTTGGCCACTCTTGATTTTGCCTGCCCCCTGGACACTCTGAACACTTCACAGAGGCTCATCCTTTCGACTCCCTAAGATCTGTGGAATGAAACATAGGCACTATTCTACAGTCCATCCCACTGGAAGGTCAGTGTCTGAAGTGAGACACAGAACCTTAGGGATTGGAAGGGACCTCGAAAGATCATCCAGTCCAATCACAGCAGGATGCCCCAGATCCAGTCGCACAGTCAGCTGAATGATGCCCCACAAGCATTCAGCTCCACATGGCACTTCCTTTTTCTCAGTGTAAAGTATCTGGAGACACGCTGTATACTTTGTCCCAGGCACACAAAGGGATCTCAGTTACTCAGGAGCACACACCAATAGCTTGTATTGATAGCTCAGCCATGCAGATCAGAAATTTCAGTGGAAAAATCTCACAGGGGGATGAGTCCCAGGTTCTCTTTTCCTCTTGTGCCGTAAGACGATGCCCGGCTCGGGCTGCGCCGTCAGTATCAGCAACAATACAGCCACTTACCGAAGGTAACGACAGACTGTCTGATGGGTCGAAGCTCTTCCTGCGATGGGCTTTGTATTTGTAGGGAGGCGTAAGGGTAGACTTAGGAATGGTAACCCTGCAACCACACAAGAGAAGGAACTGTCTACACCTTCAACAAGGCAGAGGAACTCCCTACTCAGAATCCAAAGGTTTTTATCCCTCAGATGAACCAAGTGGAACATTTTGGCTTTGGGCATCAGAAATGCAACACGCACATCTCGATTCTGGACTGAATTCAGACCAACCATTTGTGCCTCACTGACTTCAAACAGTTTACTCTTATGGAAAGTACCAGGAGGCAGTTTTTAACCAATAGGTATCTCCACTCCTCAAAGCACTTTTGATGCTGTTTCCTCCTTCACATAATCAGCCTTTTTTCACTATTGCTTCCTTTAGACCTACAGATTACAAAGCAGTAATTCTTATCTACCTGACGTGGGCTGGCTCTTCCAGGGTCTCTGGGGGCTGCTGGGCACGTGGGACCTTGCACACGAGGCAGGCAGCTTCTGGATCCACAGGGACCGTGAAGAGACGCTGGTTTAATCGGTATCGGTAGACGCCTGCCAGAGAGCAACAAACCATCGCCGTCAGTCAGAAGGATCTTTGACCTAATGATCAAAGCTGTGCTCTACCACAGTGCCACGCATGTGTTCCACAGAAAGAGTTGCTCTTCCTGAAATATCTTTTACATTTTCTGTCTCCAAACAGGTTCCTAAAAAGCAAAACCAAAACTTCAACCTCCTCCACTTGAAAAGAGAACATCAGCCCATTACAAGAAACTCTGACAAAACAAGATGACGTGGATCGAGAGAGGATTCCTAGAAGACTCAAGTATCTTTGGAGTAGGAAGTTAAATCTGGTTTGGAGGCTGCAGCTAAAAATAACACATTCTCTTTTATCTTGCATGATGCAGGGGCTCTCAGAATGCCAGGCAAAGACTGCTCAGTTGTCTGTTCACTGAAATTGGATCTGATCTTACATTTATGGGAACTGGTTATAAGATCTGGTTCTTGTTCAGGAACTGTGTAATCCAGAGCCTCAGGCCTAAAGAGACACACAAACAAATCAGTTAGTAACAGGGAACAGAGCCTCTGAGCAGCCCCATTCTTCCCAGCACACATTTCTGATTGCAATGTGAATAAAGGCCTGTGAGGCCACCCTCATGATTTCCCACTCCAACTTGGTTACACTCCTGACACACTAAAGGGACACACTGCTGCTTCAGCCCTTCCCACACACCTACTTACTCCAGCTTCTGCTCATGGACACACATGTCTTTGTTGGCCTCTCGGAACTCTTGCAGCTCGGCAAAGTATTGGTCAGACTTCTCTGTCACTGAAGAGCTTGTTTCTAGGATTCCTGGTAACACCACGGGAAAGAGAAAAGCTCAAGGATTTACCATGTTTGGGAAAGCACCAAAGCAAAGGTGACACAAAGCAGTCAAAACAACCACAGGCCTGAAGCAATAACATGGATGATGAGAAGAGCATCACGTGAAGCCAGAGCTTTACTGCGTGGTTTGGGCCCCTTTTGCTTCCATGCTATCCCCCGACCCCACTCAGCTTGGACACGTACTGCCTGGATTCCCACATCACTGCCTCCCTCCCCACTTGCCTCACGACGAGCGCCTGAGGGAACTGGGGTTATTCAGTCTAGAGAAGAGGAGGCTGAGAGGAGACCTGATTGCTCTCTACAGCTACCTATAAGGAGGCTGGTATTGGTCTCTTCTCCCTAATTACTAATGGTATAACAAGGGGAAATGGCCTCAAGCTGCATCAAGGGAGGTTTAGATTGTGTCTTAGGAAGAAGTTCTTCACTGAGAGAGTGGTTTGGGCACTGGAACAGGCTGCCCAGGGAGGTGGTGGAGACGCCATCCCTGGAGGGGTTTAAAAACTGAGTAGCTAGAGCACTTGAGGCCATGGTCTAGGGGTTAGGGAGATGTTAGGATGAGGGCTGCACTTGATGATCCTGGAGGTCCTTTCCAGCCATAATTATCCCACTATTCTATGATTCCAGGGGAACACAGGTCACCTCTGTTCTGGACAGGGGATAACTCCTCTGCTGAGAGCTGCTACCTGGGCTCTAAGTCTGCACTTCTGCTACACCTCAACATAAAGGGGTTGTAAGCTGTGTTTTAATTCTTAGTATCACCACATCATGCTGAGAGCTTTGCTCCAGGTTTAAGATTCACCTGCAATCCAGTCATAGCCCAGGAAGGGACGCACAGACCAGCTGCTCAGATGTGTGGGACGTTTTTCAGAGTCACACTGAGAAGTGACACGTGCGGCTTCCTTCTGGGAAGAAAACAATTCATAGAGAATCTGCAGGACATCCAGGAGAAAGATGGCAGCTGTGGCTTAGGTTGAAGCTAGATTCTATCTCTACCATACATTTGCTCACCAGCCTGCTGTTCTCTTAATAAAACAGAAAGAAGAGGCAGATGACTGGTCCAGGCCAAGACAGTATTTTTCAGGGCTTTAAACAAAACTCTGACTTTTCTGCATCACACATCACTGAACATCAGGCCCTTGGAGGATAACCATGGCCATAGCCTGCCCTTCACATCCAGTAGGCCAGCTATGAAGCAGGAGCTGCACCAGGCTTTTCTCCCGGAATACGAATCAAATATGCAAACAACAAGGAGCCTTGCAGCACAGTGTTGCAGTTTTCTGGTCACTGGTTCAAGGGCTAAGGAAAACAGGCCCTGAACAAACTGCCAACAGCCCTTGGGAACACTTGACCCCAGTTTTCCATTTACACAGTGGGAACAGGGCACGTAATATTCTCCTGCCCCTTTCTCCACAGCCTTTTGTAAAAGAAGCAAGGCATTAGTTTCACCCAGGAGTAGATCCTGGTGTAGAGGGGGTTCCTGAGGGTTTCCTGAGACAGGGAGCAAAGAGACTCATCCAGAGGCAACAGCACTTCTAGCACAGCCACAATACATACCCCTCTCTTGGGCAGTGGGACAGATCTTTCAGGAGCTGTTTTGTTATGAAGAGATACTGGACAGAGTGGCTTGCTGGGAAGTCGTTTTCTGATCTGATTCTGCTCCATTCTGAGATGCTCTAGAAGGTCATGGCTGTCCTGACACAGCCTCTTCAGCTGATCTAACTCCATCCCACAAAAATATTTTCCTGCAAACCCAGAGGAAGGGTGAAGCACATAAATGGAAGCAATAAGCAAAGACATGAACTCAGGAAAAATCATTTTCAGGGGACTTTTCATGAGAACCACTTAAACCACTGACAGTCTCAAAACTCTTCACACTAGGGACTAGCACAACGCAGAATTAAATTTATATTGTGGTAATGCCAGGATGCTCCTAAGTTCAAAATGTTATTAGTGACTATGAAAGGTTCCATGTCAACCTGAGAAGGAACTTCTTCACGGTGAGGGTGATGGAGCACTGGAACAGGCTGCCCAGGGGGGTTGTGGAGTCTCCTTCACTGGAGATGTTCAAGGCCCGTCTGGATGTGTTCCTGTGTGACTTGGTCTAGGTGATCCTGCTGTGTCAGGGGGATTGGACTGGATGATCTTTCGAGGGCCCTTCCAATCCGTAGTGATTCTATGATTCCATGATTTACTGCATCCAAAATAAAAACAGAGTCCAAACAAGTTCCTCAAGGTAAGAATACTGCAAAAGGCTCAATTATGACTCAGAACCAGGGCTCAAACAATTCCAGTTACATGCACTAATCACTAAGGGTTACTGCCTCTTTTATATGGAGGGAAAAGACACTAATAAATCACCAGATATACAAATAAAGCTGTTTGACTGGAAGGCTGTCACACTGTTCAACCTGTTTACAGCATCACAAGCCCCTCTAAATTTGGAGAAAGTGAGGGGTTTTTTAAAAGCAAACCCCTGCCTTTAGCTGGAGTGCTCAGTTATGTTCTCAAGGAAATTATCTGCATCTTTCGGACCTTCTACTCCAAAGGATCCCCCAACCCTTCTGCAAAGCTCAGCTGATTTGTTTTTGTGGCTGCCACTAAGCAACTGGACCTAAGGAATCAGAGGTACACGCTGTACAACAGCACTGTCAGAACGGCGAGTAGGGCTGCCAAAAACTACAAGCAGGCAAGAAATAAATGAGAGGTGCAGCGCTGGACACAAACTAGAAATCAGTATTTCTATCAATACTTCCTGAGGCGGTAAATCTGGGATCATCTGAAGAAAACAGAAGCTCTCGCAGTATTCAGAGCTAGCAGCATGCTCTCGTCATTGCTCATCAGAAGGCAAACGCTTTAAAAAGGGCCTAAGTAAAGGGACTTTCTGGAAGGGTTTTACCAAACAGGAGTCATTCATCGCATAATCAGTAGGAAACCATTAGTCCTTCACGGTTCATGGGATCACAGACTGTTTTGGCTTGGAAAGGAGCTCAGAGATCATCTAGTTCCAAGCCTCTGCCATGGACAGCGACACCTCTCACCAGACCAGGGTGCCCACAGCCCCATCCCACCTGGCCTTGGTCACTGGAGGGGACGGAGCAGCCACAACCTTGCTGGGCAGCTTGTTCCAGGCCCTCAGCACCCTCCCGGGGAGGGATTTCCGCCTCAGATGTCATCTCAATCTCCTGTCTTTCAGTGTGAACCCAGCCCCCTTGTCCTAGCACCAGAGTCCCTCGGAAACCCACGGTCAGCGCCAGGGGCCAGGCTGATGAATCTGTTTAGCCCGAACCCCCTGCGAAAAGCCGCTCGGTCCATGAGAGCGGTGCTGCCGGCAGCTGAGGCCTCTCACCGTCGTGCGAAGCCCGGTCCCGCCCGCGGGCAGGCCCGCCCAGGCCCTGGTGCGCAGCCGCGCATGGCCGGCGGAGGAGACGAGGGAGCGGCCCCCGGCGCGTTAACCCACCCGGCTTTGCCCTGCCCAGTGCCGCGGGAGAACCAGTCCTCCTGCTCCTGCGGGGTTGCTGGGCCCGGGGCTCCGGCCGGTCGAGCCCCTCCACACCCAGCCCCACCCTGGCTGCCGCCGCGGTTCCGGGAGGCCCCAGCCCGCAGTTCCGGTGGCTGGTCCCGCCCCGCCGCTCCCGACCGGCGCCCGGCGGGCCTGGGGAGAGCAGACGGGGCCGGGCCCCGAAACCCCTGCGGGCAAGAAACCGCTGCTTACTGGGCTCTGGAGGGACTGCTCACCCCCAGCGGCCCAAAATTTCATCACTAGAGTGGGCGCTGTTGTGTTCTGCACCCAGGGGGTCACCTCTGGACTGCGGTGCTGACCTCTCGCAGTCTCTGCCCGAACGCGCTGTTTGCTGAGCACTACCGGGCGTTTAAACCTCCCGCGGTTTCCGACCAGCCACGTCCCTTCCTGGCTTCACCCGCAAGAGATTCCAACTTGTACCGGATCCCTCTTTCCTCCCTCGACGTTCCTTGGTTCAGGAACCCCCCCCCCAACCACCTCAAAAAATAGCAGTGTTCAGGGAGTGGCACCGACTCTCTCGCTTTAATAATTCAGTACTGCAGATGCTCTTGTCCTGCAAGAGTCTGTTAAGATCAAGTCCAACCTTCCACCCAACACTGAGTCACCACTAAGAGATGTCCCTAAACACTAGGTCCACACATCATTTAAATACCCACGGAGGTATCTAGTCCCACCACTATCACTGTTCTCCTTGCTAGTTTCCTTACTAAGAACCCAGCTAAAAGGACACTATCGTCAAACATGAGACAGAATCATTAGGGACTGGAAGTGACCTCAAAAGATCATCTAGTCCAATCCCCCTGCAACAGCAGAATCACCTAGACTGAGTCACACAGGCACACATCCAGGCAGGTCTTAAAAGTCTCCAGTGAAGGAGACTCCACAACCTCCCTGAGCAACCTGTTCCAGTGCTCCGTCACCCTCACTGGGAAGAAGTTCCTTCTCATATTTATGTGGCACCTCCTATGTTCCAGCTTACAACCATTGTACCTCACCCTATCACTAGATGACATTGAGAAGAGCCTGGCTCCATCCTCCTGACACCCACCCTTCAAATATTTATAGGCATTAATGAGGTCACCCCTCAGTCTCCTCTTCTCCAAGCTAAAGAGACCCAGCTCCCTCAACCTCTCTTCATAAGGGAGGTGCTCCACCTCCTTCATCATCTNCCCTGGGGCACTCCACTAGATACAGGCCTCCAACCAGACTCTGTCCCATTGACCACCACTCTCTGGCTTCTGCCCTGTAGCCAGTTCACAGTCCACCTGCCTCAGTTTGGCTGCAAGGATGCTGTGAGAGACTGTGTCAAAAGCCTTACTTAAGTCAAGATAGATGACATCCACGGCTCTGCCCTCATCCATCCACCTGGTTACACCCTCATCAAAGGCTGTCAGGTTGGTCAAGCATGACTTTCCCTTGGTGAAGCCATGCTGACTGTCCCTAATGACCCTCCTGTCCTTGATGTGCCTGGAGACAGCCTCTAGGACAAACTGTTCCATCACCTTTCCTGGGATGGAGGTGAGGCTGACCGGTGTGTAGTTGCCTGGGTCTTCCTTCTTTCCTTTTTTGAAGATTGGGGTAACATTTGCTACCCTCCAGTCCCTAGGCACCTCTCCTGATCCCCAGGACCTAGCAAAGATGATGGAGAGCGGCTTAGATTTACTGCAACACAGCAGCACATCATCCTACTTACACTTGGAAGACTATCACAACGTGGAACACAGCAGGAGAAATATGCTTTCAGACTGAATTTTATTTTTTTGTTTCCGGGTTCAGAGCATTGATACAGGGATAATTCATGCAAATGTATCACCTTAAATACAGCAGAGAGAAAATTCACTGGTAAGAGTATTTCAGAGGGCTCCATCAACATAACACCATGAGGAAAATAACTAGCAGCAGTAAGACAAAGTGCATTTAGCTGACCTTCTTTAGTAAGAGTTTAGGGAAGGCTGGTTTTGGAATTACCTCTTCTAAGGATTAGTTTATAGCTTTTTAGGAAAATCAGAAGAAAACAGCTTCCTTGGTGGTTGTGTTCACCACTAAAGAAGTGCAGCTGTATTTGGTTTAAGAGGAATTCTGCCGACAAGCCTTTCGTTAAATTTGATTCTTCATTTCTTGGGTTTCTAGCAACAAGGGTTACACACATACTCAAAAATTCTTCCCTGCAATGTTACCAGTTCTGCTTGTTAAAAAATTCAAGTGGTTCTTTTCCCCCAGTCTGTAGGTTAGCTTTCAGTGCTGTATCATCAAGATCTGAGTGTCAAAAACACACACACTGGCTAGAGACTGGATTCAGAGAACCCATGTATCTCTTCTCCCTTTACAGATCAGGCACTGGCTGACAAACCAGCTCATTTTCCCCTAAAGGCCTGCTGAAAAGATGCAAACACCAGATCTTCAAAAGCCAAGTTAGCATTTCAGGTAGCCTAGAGCTGCTGAGCAGTGCATCATCATCTCCCCCCACCTGGCACTGACAATTTCCAGGTGAATGAGGGATGATGTGCTTCATGCTTTACTCAAAGGTGTAGTCCACAGCCTAGGGTAAATATAGCTCAAGATTACAGATCAGAATGTATTCGCATGAGCGTTATTCACGCAGAGTAACAGTGGGTGACTCCTCTTACTCTGGAATTCTTCACGTTTCCAGAGGGAAAGACTCAAATGCCTTTCTTACTCAGCCTCAGACCTGACTCAAGCCCTGTTCACCTGCTGGTGGTTGCCCGCGGAAATTGCTCTGATGAAAACGGCTTTTTGGTTTGGGTTGGATTCAAACCTGTCCACTGCAAGTGAAAGGTTTCCTTGTTTCCAACATTGCAGGGACATCGCAAGAGCCTCACTGCCAGCTCCTATGTGATCACGATACTTCAAATCCTTCCTACAGATCTCAGAACAGCCAGAAGTACTTACTGACATTTCACTATTTTTACTCCCTCAAATATCAGGCAGCTGCTTCTTTCTGAAACTTTTGGGACACATGAACAGGAGACACCTGAGAATGAACAAGAAAGGCTAAGGCCAGCTGATAAGTGAGAAGTCCTACTACCAAGAAGAAAAAATACCCCCACACCCCAAACTACTGCTTAGCAGTGCTGAATTCAGCTGGGACCTGCTCAAGGGTAGCCCACACAGTTTGACACTGAACACATTCAGGTTGTCACTAACCTCAGAACTACGGGATATGATTCTGGATTCCTCTGATGTTTGTGGGGAACAGAAAGGTTAAATCATAGAAGCCAACACACAGAAAATTACTGACCCACCAACTTTTCAACACAGGAGCCTGTGGTACCACTGAACCCAGTGGAAACTTCTCCTCTATGAATTCCCATCCTTCTGAGTCCCAAATCTCATACTCCAATACAAAACTGCTTCAGGGCAAAACTCAAGAATTGATTTCATTGACTTGCAAATAAAAAAAGTCTTGAATAAATAAATTCCCTTAACTTATTCTTTCCCTTTCATGAAATACAAAGGGCAGGTCTCCCTCAGGACCAGAGCAGCTGCACTTGCCACCTCATTCTCATACTTTCAACAAAAGAGAAATAACATTAAATCGTAAGTACTGCATGGACAGCCCGTGGAACCCTACGTGAAACAAAATCCCTTACAGCTCGTGATCCACATGCTGGTCTTGTGGCCAAACACTGGTAATGGAATTCCGAAGGCCTGCTCCCTCAAACACAGCTGTGCATTTCCAGAACAGCCCACATTCTTCAACTCATCTCACAGGCAGTTCATTACTGGCTCTTCCATTTTCCTTCCTCAACAAGCTGCCAAGTTATCAGTGCTAGCTACCTCCCTCACAGGAGCTGGTTACGTCCTTGCAGACTCCTTGTCTGCGATGTGAAATGGGCCAGACCGCTTTAGTGAAGAGCTCTTAAGAGGAAGAAACTAACTCCCAAGACAATAAGCTTACCAAAGCGAAATCTTAGTCCCCCCTGCTCTGGTAGAGAGCTGGGTTTTGTTCATAGTTTTAAACATACCGACAGTTCTAAACCTGTCTATGAAGGGACATGGTGACTCTTTGTCATGTTCTGGAGTAACAGAATATTAAGCCAGGAGATAGGCCTGTGCAGGCTATAAACACGTTGTGAAATCATCCCTATGTCTCTGTGCATAGGATCTGTGTTTAGACAAACAGCTGCCTGTCGCACATACATACACTTGGGGCTTGAGAGTCAAGAGTTCTAACTTCAGGTAGGAAAAGGAATGACTCCATAACGCCACATCAGAATTAGCTTTAAGCTGACAGAAAAACGTTTGAGTTGTTGGTTTTGCTGTTAAGAGCCCCCTGTGAATGTATGAAGCACACGCTCCCTCTGAAGTAGCCTGGTCTCACAAGTGGAAACTTAAGAGTTCTGAACAGCTAGTGCTGAGAGGTGGGACACACGAACGGGAAGCAGAATCCTACTGTTCACACAGCAGCTGGAGACACAGCAATAGGCTTTTGCTCGTGCCCTTTAGGGAATTCCATCACCCACCATGTTCTCTGCAGTAATTAAGAGAGTGCTGAAGGGAAACAGTGGTGTTGTTCTCTTCTTCCCATACTATCTGCTTTGCTGCAGGTACTGATGCGTGAACATGTTGAGTTCACTGTCGAGCCAACCTGCTTTATTCCTGTAAAGACAAAGTCTCTGTCAGGGGGGTAAAACAGCTCTTCCCAAACCTATCTAAAAGAATAAATAAACCAAGTGAAGAACAAGGCATGGAGATAGTGCCAGAGGTCCCTCCCCAAAAACATTGCTGCTGTTCCTCACCCTTTCTCAGATCAAGAACACTTGACAGCTAACAGCCCCTAAGGTTTGGGGTTCAAACTGAGGCCTTGGTCATAACTTCAAATGGATCTTATTGTGTAGAAAAGGAATGTTTGAACAATTTCTCCCAACAGCCTTTGTAGGGTAAAGAAAACTATCAGATAACTGTGTACAGAGGTGAGGGTAAGACTTTTTGCGTAACTTTCTAATAGTCTGAAAGAATCTGTAGGAGTAGAGGACCGGTCTGGTGGATGGAAAGGGACTGTAATTTCAAACAAGCCAAAAGCAACAAGAAAGTGTTTTGTGAGGAAGACTGAGTGACTGTCAATAGTATACAGGAAATTACACAGTGAAAGGAAACACAAATTGGTGGTGAAAGGTGCTGACATCTGCCCATTGAATGCTCCAGGTGCTGTCCCTCTTCCATCAAAGATACAGCCTGATCCAAACATCTTGGGGCAGTCATGGGAAAAACAACTGTATGTGAAAATCTGCATCTATAGGATGATAAGATCTCACCTGAGCAGTTTTGCTTTACTCTGCAGTGAATCCAGAACTTCAATTTTTTTATTCATCACAGAAATTTCCTGCTCAAGATTTTCCCGTGTGACATCCACTTGCTGGCACAAATGAGCAAATGTCCCAGCAAGCTCTCTACAAAGAAGGAGAGAAGCGGGATAAGACAGAAAAAAGAAGGTAAATGAGCACATTCAAGGAACCAATCCCTTTGATGTCTAGCAATGCTGATGCTGAGCCAGAAGTCTCCCTTTTCACTTCTGCACAAGAAGTTTAAGAGCATCAGAGCACCTTGATTTGAGAGACAGAGGTACATTACAACTGAACAGCACCCAAATACTACAGCAGTCATTAAAAGAACCACGTTACTCTTTTAAAACACACGTATCATTGCATGTTTCTAAATCTGGAATTCAATATACAGAGCTATCTTTTTGTAAAAGGAAGTATTGTTACAAAAAAAACAAACCCAAGCAACAGAATGTAGGTAAAGTTTGACCTAAATATAGGCGACTCACTGTTGGACTTGGTGGCTGCAGTTAGAACCCGTGTAACTGACGATGAGCTGCAGTTTCTCACCAGCATACTCTACAAACTGCCGTTTGAAAGCTCTCTCCTTTGCTTTTGTGGTCCAGGTGAGGCGTTCATACACGTAAAGGAGCCCATAAAGGCCAAAAGAAAGAGCAATCAGTCTCCAACCCACTGCCTTCCAGACCTAAAATAAATCACAAGGGAAAACAAATGACACAACCATCACTTAGGAACAATGACACCACCTGACTTGCAAGTGGTTTCACTGATCAGACGGCTTACTACGGAGATCCAGACTACACAGTAAAAAACCCTAAACTACTGGGGTTCTGTATGGGGTAACCATTCCATCACAGTTAAATTATATCTGCAAGTGCACATGAACTTTGTCTGGTTCCCAAAGTCCTTGTTTCTGCAGTAAAAACCATCCATCTGTCCTTTGAGAAATCACCAACTTCTGCTTAATGTTACCTTACACATGAAGATAACTCTTCACTTGGTCTAGGTGCTCCTGCTCTGCCAGGGGGACTGGACTGGATGATCTTTCAAGCTCCCTTCCAATCCCTAATGTTGTGATTCTGTGATCAACCCCTACAAACTGACACCAGAACAGCAGGGAGAGATGGAGCTGGCACTACAGAAACCTTGATTCTTCCTGCCACAGGAACTGGAGTCACCACACGACTAGGGCCAGATCTCTTATGCCTTCACACTTTGGGCAAGTTTAAGATTCAAAACAGTCACTGTTTTCAAAAGACAGAAAAGCAGGAAGTGCTGATTTTCTCTGAAATAAATCAGGCAGAGGATGTGAAACTAAGCGCTTTCCTCCCCTTTCAGGAGGGAGGATACACAGGCTCTTGGTAGGTTATTTCTCTTCTGGTGTCTCTGTAAATGGCAGAAGAAAGACACCACATTTTTATTCTCACAAAAGAGTGAGTGACTCCTTAGTGCTACTGTAGCATCCTTGGACGAGTTCTCGTCACAACAACCCTGGGTCCAAGCCCAACTACTATGCAAAATGAGCTCAATAATTTATACTCAAATAGAAGATCCAAAGTGAAAGCACTTCACTGTCTGTGAATAGCAAGTATCTCCAGGACCCAGCAGGGCAAGCACTTTCCAAGTCAGTGCCCCTACTTGATTTATAAATGCTGCTCAGACTGATGACGCACCACACCACCAACCACGATGATGCCCATGGAAGTTCGGGAAGTTAATGAGGCCAGTCCAGTCACCATCGACACCATGAGCTCTTCCTGGGTCATAGAGCCCTGGGGAAAAGGAGGCAGACTGGGATTTGCTGGTGTTAAAGGGCGTTGAACCTAATTAGAAAAGCAGTGACAAAACAAAACAAAAAGTACAGAATTAGAGAAGGCAATCTACTGCCCTTCCCACCACAGAGACTTCAAAAGCCACTGAGATGAGGAATATTAATCTACCCCAACTACTCACCAAGGAATCTTACCTGGTCGTTATAGCCCATCAAGGCTCGACGACCGTTCTTTGGTCCCAAAAACCTGTTCACCAGCATCGTCCATCCAAGAGAGAAATGGAATTCGATGTCCTCTTGGAAGTCGGCACAGAGCTTGTCACAGTTCAGATCATAGCTGAGCATGAAGCACTGCCGGGGAATTAGCATGTCTATCTGGCCCCGCAAAGAGACTGGGAGAAGAGGTTTTAAACCATCTGCACAAACAGAAAATAAAAATATTTCAAAAATGGCTATTTGGTTCACAGGAACTAACTGGGTCGCAGCCTTTGCGGAGCGGTTATAGGCAAATCCATCCTCCACAGTTATTTTCCTTAGTACTTTGAAGATCCTTGAGCCAAACACGTTGCAAAGCAGGAGACACATCACGAACATTTGACACTTGGTTTTTCAGATCAGCTCAGGCATCTCACCTTGGACCCTCTCAAATCCTTACAGGGAGCTGGTGAAGTTCAGTTTAGCCATTGCCTGGGAAACAGAATGTGAAGGGCAGCTGAAAAAGCACTAGTCCTCTGCAGACAGCGTTACTAACCAAGATGTGCCAATGCATCTGCCATCAGATAAAGACAAACCCAGAACATTTGTCTAGCTCTTCTTCATGACGGTTAAAGGGAAACATCGCCTGCTGCACTGACCTATCATTTCTTGCTGCATTGTCTGCAGGGAAGTCGTGATTGCGTTGGAGCAACGTTCTGACATATTCCGGCCCAGGCCCTCCTCAATGTGTTTATGCAGCTCCTGGCAAGCAAAGACAGGGTTTTTAAGTTCAACAGAAATCATAGAATCACAGAACATTAAGGATTGGAAGGGACCTCGAAAGATCATCTAGTCCAATCCCCCTGCCAGAGAAGGACCACCTAGACCAAGTCGCACAGGAACAGATGCAGGCTGCAGCTGCTAGAGCGTAACAGCAAAAAAAATCCCTCAGAAACAGCAGCACAGTCCAACTGCTGTTCCAACTTAAATTTCAGGTTCTTCCCCCTCTTCTTCACTGAAGACGAGGAGAAGCAAATTAAAAAAACCTTGCTTGTATTCTAGAGTCTAGGAAAAGTTCTGTTTGATCTGTACAGTGTGACACATCACATAGGTATCCATTTATCACTGAGATTATAAAACAATTACTTCCTCCTTTTTTATTACTTTAAGGTATTCACTTTGTTTAACAGACACTAACCAAATGCAGAAGACATTCTAACAAAAGACTTTTCACATTATGAACAGCTTAGCCCACATCCTAGTTGGAAGAATGTTAACTATCTCAAAAAGCTGCTGTAATTACTAACTCAGAGCAAACCAAAGACTCTGCAGACTGCTTACACAACCTGTAAGATGATGGTACCACTTACGCTCTTGTAAACTTTAAGAACTACTTGAGACGGATGGAAGTCTGCTTGGTATTCATCCACCAACACTGAAAGCCGTCTGATTTCTTCTGCCATTGCATTTGACACCTAGAGAAACAGCACAGGACAGAGTTTCTCTATGCTCTGTCCTCAGCAGAGATGGAACACTGCCAGTGAAGAACACAATTCCCAGTAAGAACTACCTAACGCTGGGTACTATGACTGGGCAGCACCCAATGGCCACTGTGTGCCGACAGTACTGACGTACAAGGAAGATGTCGGAGAAGCTGTAGATTCTGCTCCGTGTAACCACACAGAGCGGAAAAAACCAGACAGCGTAAGACTTGGAAAGTTAACTGGCCTTTTCTTTCTATTGAGAGTAGTAAAAATGCTGCCACTTTACCGCCAACAGTAAGAAGACTGACGCTATTTACTCTAGCTTGAAATAACACAGAAACTCCTCTGAAACCTTCTACAAAGCATTTGTAACTGGACAATAATTACAAGAACAGCTCATCAAGACTGTTTACTTAGAGCACCTTACATGAGTCTCTCTCCAAAAACATGAGTCTCCCTCCCAAAATTCTACTTGTCATTTTATTACCTAAAGGGGAAAAAAAAAAAGTGTCATTCTCAGAAAACACTTTTTCTCTTCCCAATCGTGAACTCCATGTTTCTAGTGCTTCAAGCTTGTATCGTGTCTTTTCTTGGTAGCTGTTTCACATACTCCGTTTTACCACAACCCCTCCTTACCTGCCTCTCCACTTCTTCTGTGATCTGTTTTATTTTCCGCTTGTAGTCCTGAGTAAGGAGCTCCAGCTGTTTATCAATAAAACCTAAACGTTCCTGTCGTTCCTCTCGCATTTCCAGACAGTAAACTCTGGTGACAAGAAACGCCCATCAAAAATAAGACAAATGCATTTTTAATCTACAAACATCTTCCAAATTCCAGAACAAGACAGATTCTCCTGTCCGAGTATAAAATGTTCCAGCAGCGACATCACACACACCTGGCACAGGACAAGAAGGGTTCTCTTCCTAATACTTTCACGATTCGCTAGAAGAAGGACTATCAGCACGTGCCCTTTCCACTCCCAAACACGCCGAACTGTGCTTAAATGCTCATATTCTCCCCCTCTGCTCTGCACTTGTGAGACCCCACCTGGAGTACCGTGTTTAGTTTTGGAGTCCCCAACGTAAGGAGGATACGGAGCTCCTGGTACGTGTCCAGAGGAGAGCAACTCCAGTGATCAGAGGGCTGGAGCACCTCCCTTGTGAGGACAGGCTGAGCAAGTTGGGGTTGTTGAGCCTGGAAAAGAGGAGCTGCTCCCAGGCAGCTTTCCAGTCTCTGAAGGGGGCTACAAGAAAGCTTGGGCAGGGCATTTTACACAGGTGGTAGTGAGAGGACAAGGGAAAAGGGTTCCAGACTTGAAGAGGGGAGATTGAGGTTGGACATGAGGAACAAATTCTTTCCTATTAGGGTGCTGAGATACTGGAACAGGTTGCCCAACGCAGTTGTGGCTGCCCCGTCCCTGGAAGTGTTGAAGGCTGGGTTGGCTGGGGCCCTGAGTAACCTGATCTAGTGAAGGTGTCCTCGATGATCTTTAAGGTCGCTTTCAACCCTGGCCATTCTATGATTGTATTCCCTTAAATTTGTATCAGATTACAAGCTTCTGTTACACAAGCATCAGGCACCAGCAAGCCTCACCGCTGTTCCTGGGCCGCAATATGCACAGAATCCATGATGAGACGAACATCTTCTGCAATCTGCTTTGCTCTCACCGTATGCTGCTCAAATTTTGTCTTCACTGCTGACTGTGAGATACATTCCTATATAGAAGGGGCAGCCAAGATTAGCAGCAGGCAGGACACTAACAACCTCTGCTGCCTGTATTTCCCAAATGCTGTCCCACTCCATGTTTATAAACTCTAGTCCCAAGCCTTTCAGGAGTAAATTCTAGTAACACTCACCTCAAACCTTCTTTCAAAGTTCTGAAACTCAAACATTCTCACTTGAAATCCATCTGCCAATGCCCCACCTGAGAGAAGGAAAGTACAAAACAACCACTCCAGTTTTGAGAAAGCAAACAGATGTTTGGCATTAGGCAACACTACTGCTTTACCTTGAAACTGGTATAAAAGCACCGATAAGGCACCTCTCTGTTTTTGAATGCTTTTTAAATAATCTGACCCATCCCACCTTTATCCATTGTTTAAAAGAAGATACTATTGATTTTTTTCTCCATAAGAAAATAGACATTTTCTGTTAGCTTTCACCACCTCCTTCCGGCATCCCTTGAGCCCTCTGAATCCTGGCATTGAGCACTTCTTTTGCTGAGACGAAGAAAATCCGATCCCCTGCCTGGGCTCGATCCACTACACCCAGCTCATCCACCAAGAAGCTGGTGCACCGCTCCATGTGCTGCCGACGCACCTGAGGGATGAAAGCGATAAACCCCACATGCAGTTAAATCCGCTTTACACGCCATCTCTCCCAAAGGTTAGACCAGGCCACCACATACCCTCTGCTGGTCTAAGCTACTGCTACAAAAGAGTAAGAAAACTGCTTTACACAATCTTCCAGAGATTCAAAACACCCCCGTGAAACTCTTACTTTCCACCTCATTTTCATTTCAAGACTCCTATGCAAGACCGCATGTCTGTACCTCTTCGAGTCTCCACACTACAGTAAATAAAACAAACAATACTTTGTGATTCTACAGAGACATAGACTCAGAGAATTATTGAGGCAGGAAAAGACCTCTACGATCATGAAGTCCAGCCCATGACCTCACGTCACCACACTGGCCAGACCATGGCACTAGGGACCACAGCCAGTCTGTTCTTCAACACCACCAGGGATGGGGGACTCCACCACTGCCCTGGGCAGTCCATTCCAACGTCTAATCACTCTCTTTCCTTGAGAAAGTGCTTCCTAACATCCAACCTAACCCTCCCTTGGCAGCTTCAGGCCCTGCCCTCTCATCCTGGCACTGGCTGCCTGGGAGAAGAGCTCAACTCTTACCTGTCTCAACTCCTCAACTTCCCTTCAGGGAGATACAGAGAGCGATAAGGTCCTGAGTCTCCTCCTCTCCACGATAAACAACCCCAGCTCTCTCAGCCTCTCTTCTTCAGCCTTTCTGTTCAGACCCCTCCCCAGCCTTGTTGGTCCTCTGGACCCGCTCCAGCCTCTCACCTCTTTCTTGGAGTGAAGGGCCCAGCACTGCCCCCAGTACTTGAGAGGAGGCCTCACCACTGCGCAGCACAGGGGGAGAATGAAGTCCCTAGCCCTGCTGGCCACACTAGTGCTGATCCAAGCCAGGATACCATCAGCCACGTGGGCACCCTGGTGGCTCCTGGTTGTCACCCAGTACTTCCAGGTCTCTCTTCACCAGGCTGCTCTCCATCCACTCATCCCCCAGTCTGCAGGTACAGCAGGTTACTGCGGCCAAAGTGTAGGACCCCGCCCTTGGCCCTGTTAAACCTCATCCCGTCGGCCTCTGCCCATTGACCCCGCCAGTCTAGATTTCTCCACAGCCTCTTCCAAAACAGACCGTAATATCCATGCAGAGAGAAGGAATTTAAACACATCACAAACCTCTTCCATGTATTCTGGTTCAGAGGCAGATGCATCCCAGCGGTTGTTTAAAATGAATATATTGGGTCGAGAGAGACGTTCGTTCACCTTGTGAAAGAACTGCTTCTCCTAAGCAAAACAGAACAAAACCTTGTAGGATTCATATGTTGAATTCTTTGAACTTTTAGACAAATCCTCTGAACAAGCACACTTAACGTACAGTTTGCATCAGTGTTGATTCAGAATTTGCCACCAGGACAAATACATCAGCGTCTAGACAGAATTTGTCGATCCAACTGTCCAGCTCTGTGGTTACATCAATGCCAGGGCTGGCAAGAAAAAGAGAAGAAATGTTACTATGCCGTAGATACAACACAAAATAGAATTAAAATAGTTAGTAAGAAATGCTTTCCAGCTTTTCTGGGCACCAAATTCCCTGTGTGAGCTACGACCCGAGGTGACACCGAGTACAGACTGGAAGGAAGTATCAATGAAGGGAACTCTGATGGCAGCAACAGCAAAGGACTTCAGTCACTGGCACGGATTAAAACAGGGTCAATTGCCTTGATGTCTGTTAAATCTGCCCTTGGAGACATTTCAGTAATTAATCTGTGATAAGCAGGAAAGGAAAGAAAGATATTTTTCACCTGTCCATCAGCACCAGGTCATCTTTTAAGAGAGGACATTTGGAATTGGGCCACATTACGCTAACCAGGCTGCCAGCATTCAGAAGTTCATCCTGATGAAGGGCGTGAGCCAGCTGGTTCACTGTCTATTAAAAAGATGGATGATTTATAACATTTTGTGTGTGCTAAGATCCATTAACACAATGACCTACCCTTCAGAGCTATTCACAGATGATTCAAGATAAAACCCAACCCCCAATCATTTTCACCCTGGAAAGTTTTCCACATAAAACCTGCTTGGATCTCTAGTAAAAATACAATGACCTAGGGACAGCCTATGAAAGATTTTCATGTCAAAAAATGTTACTGAGGAATTAGCAGAAGGTCTCACTCACACAGAGCTCAGAACCTCCTGAGTCATTGTCCTAGTTTTCTGCTATCACTACCAAATACAACACAGAACCATGTTCACAGAGTTCCACCCTGTAATTTCATCCACTCCTCCCTTCCTACATCTAACATAAAACTATTCCTCATCTTTACTCCTTAATAATGAAAATCCTTAACGGTGAAATGTATTCATAGCCCATTCTTGCTTTTTCCTTTTTCTGGCACGTCTGAAGTGCCACTCTCCTCCTTATCTTACAGGCAAGGCAGCTGTACCTTAACGCTCTTTTTCTCCTCTGAGCCTTCGGTAAGCAAGAAAGCCTCGTGTCCATCTGTTCCTTCTACACGCAGGAAACAATTGGTGGTGTGTCCAATTCCCGAAGGAAGGACTTTGTCCCACAGCATGGCATTGATCACAGTGCTTTTCCCATTGCTCGTCCTGAAGTCAGGTTAAAGAACAGCATAGCCAGGCTTTTGAGACGTGGATACACTCATTTGGGTATTACAGAAAGCAAGTTCTCTAAACCCAAGCATTATCAGAAGCATGAGCAATTTACACAAAGATTCTTCTATTTTCTTATTTGCAAAGATGATTTACACTACAATACTATTTTTTCCCCATTCACAAGAGGGCTAGCAGCAGGCACGTGCACTTTACAAGGAAAAGCTTGAGCACCAGTGTTTCTATAAATATTTTGACTGGCTACAATCCTACATGATGCCAGTTCTGTGCCCCAGTAGGGACTGTAGGCAGCATAAGCACGTGACTCACCTTCCAAAAAAAGCAACTTTCATGTGTCGCCTTGCCAACACTTCGCTAATGCCACTGACTTTTGACAGGTAGCCTTTAACTTCCAGTACCTGCTCTTCTGTGGTGACAGGATCAAGCTCTATGTTCTTGTGTGTTTCTAAAATCAAAATACATCATATCCCTGAATTATGTCAGTCACCTGTCTCAGCAGTAGGTGAAACACCCGTTCATGATGTAACACCCATAACTAAACGTTTATCCATGTCCCCAAGACCATGTGCGTAATGTTGTCACACACAATTACATCCTGAGGCCATTTTGCATCACCATTCACCAGCTGGTCTGTCTTGCATATCTAATAACCATTCTCATCCTTAAACAGAACACAGACAACTCTCCTGAACCATTTAAACGAAATCTTCTGTCTGCTTCTTAAGCTGCTAAAGCCAATTATTGGCATATGCTACATGTTGGTGCTGGAGGGGGTCCAGAGGAGAGTAACAAGGCTGGGGAAGGGAGGGAAAGCCTGATCAGGAGATGCTGAGGGAGCTGATGGGGGCCTTCTCTCTCTCTATAACTACCTGAAAGGAAATTGTAGACAGGTGGGGGTCAGGCTCTTCCCCCAGGCAAGTAGCACCAGGACAACAGGGCAGCCTGAAGCTGCCAGGGGAGGTTTATGTGGCTATTAGGAAGCCCTTCTTCACTGGAAGGGTGATCAGACACTAGAATGGACTGCCCAAGGAGGTCATGGAGTCCCCATCCCTCAAGGCATTTACAAAAAGACTGGAGGTGGAACTTAGTGCCACGGTCAAAGGTGTGGTGATGTGAGGTCACGGGCCGAACTTGATAATCTTAGAGGTCTTTTCAAGCCTCAGAGGTTCTATGACACCACCATGCCTAGGCAAGAATACTGGAAGAATTATAGGCAAAAAACTTTTGCCTATAAAAGAAAAAATCTCTTGCCTATACAACACCAAAGGTCTTGTATCACTTATTAAGGAAACCTTCCAAGCAACAGAAAACCCAAGTATGTCTCGCTCACTAGCTCTGTGTCCTAACAGGCGCGCTTGTCAGCTTTAAAATACGAACCCTGAACTCCACCCAAATTCAATCAAATAGTAGTTTGTTCTTCTAATAAATACCGACACATGTAAATAAACACACACACGTAAATAAACACACCATTTAACTAAATTAGGATTTTCTGGGTCTGTGTTTGGGGGAACTGTACGTGGGTGAAGCACTGTTACACACTTGTGGTTCAAGAACTCAGCTTACCTTCCAGGAATGAGGAGCTCTCATTGATGTATGCAGCCAGCTGTTCAAAGATGCCATTGATTTTCTTCTTTGCAGTGACAAAATGTTTAAGTGGAGATGCATTTACCTCAGCCATGTGTCTTTTATCCTTCTTCACTGCAACTATCGAATTGGAACGAGTAAACAACAGGGACATTGCGCTACAAGGGAAAATGCAATGCATAACGGTGGTCAACAAGTTATCCAGCCAAGTACAGAATTCACAGACTAGTTCACGTTGGAAGGGATCTCAGAGCCCACCAGTGCCAACCCCTTGCCATCGGCAGCAACACCTCTCACCAGACCAGGGTGCCCATAGCCCCGTCCAGCCTGGCCTTGGACACTGCCAGGGATGGAGCAGCCACAGCTTCCCTGGGAAACCTCTTCCAGGGCCTCAGCACCCTCATGGGGAGGGATTTCTGCCTCAGATGTCATCTCAATCTCCCCGCTTTCAACTTGAACCCAGCCCCCTTGTCCTAGCACCGGAGTCACTCGGAAAAAGTGTCTCTCCAGCTTTTCTGGAGACCCACTTCAGGTACTGGGAAATGCTCTAAGGCCCCCCACTGAACCTTCTCCAGGCTGAACAGCCCCAACTCCCTCAAACTTGTCTCCAGAGCAGAGGGGCTCCAGCCCTCTAATCATCCTTGTAGTAAACTTAAAAAAAATAAAAAATAAAAAATCCCCCCACCACCCCTTCTGCCTTATCACAAGCAGGCCCCCAGCGGTGGTTCCTCCGCGGCTCCGCTTACTTTCAGGATGAGTTACGCTGTCACAAGTCAGACATTATCAGCTCGAGCCTCTCCTGCACAGAACGGCTGCAGCTCTCTGTCTTCTCCTTGCCCCGACCAGACTCCGTCCCGCGGCTCCTTCAGCAACCCGAGACCGCCCCTGCAGCGGAGGCAGCGGCGATGAGGGCGGGCCTGGCCAGAGCGGACACCCGGGGCCTCCAGGAAAAGGCGCGGGGATCACCCCCCGCCCGCTCCTCGCCGGGCCCTGGCGCGGTCCGATCTTTCTCAACCCTGTCCTTGCCGCAGGCCGGCTCCGGCCTACCACCTCCCGAGGAGCAAGGCCCGGCCCCGCCTCTCACCTTCACGGCCTCAGCGCAACCGCCATGTTCGCGCGCGGCGCCGTCGGTGGGCGGGCGGGGAGCGTCATCCCCGTGCGCGACCGGGCTGGGCGGGAGGTGCAGGGCGGGACGGGGCCCGGCTGCGGGAGCTGCGGGAGCTGCGGGAGCTGCGGGAGCTGCGGGAGCTGCGGGAGCTGCGGGAGCTGCGGGAGCTGCGGGAGCTGCGGCGCAGGACAGACCGTGGCGGGAGCGGGGTTAAGGCGCCTTTATTGCCCTGCCCGCACCGAACAGGCACTGCGCGATAATCCCGGCCGCAACGACGAACGCGACCCGAACCCGCCGAATAAACACAGTGTGCTCGGCCATCCTTTGGTTACAGACGCTGTTACTGGTTACAGACACTGCTGAGTTCGCACCGCGGGATTTATTAGGGTTTTACTTCTCCAACTGAGCATCCCTGCTCGGAGTTTCCTCCCGTGGGCTCGGGAGAGGGTGGGGAGCCTTGATCTAGGCCTAAGAAGCATATGGAAAGCAGCGGGAAAGGGTCTGTGTCACCTCGCTTAGCTCCATTCTAATGACATCGGGTTCCCTGTCTGCTCACACAGACCCACCCGGATGAAGGCTTCTACACCCTACAGTCAGATGGTTGAATCTGGAGACACAGAGAACCAAAAGTTTTCCATAAGGACAATAATGATGAGAATTCACTGCTTGTGAAACATCCCAGTCTGGCACAGCCATGGTGGCTGAAAAGCAGGGCAGGGAGCTCACAGGCAGCAGCCAAGAAAGGCTTTTCCCCCCCTTCCCTCTCTGACCAGAACTAGGTCTAGACAGGCTTTGACCCCTACCACAGCCTCTCAGCACTTTCCGACGGCTTATTTTGATTAGCCTCCAGCCTGCTGGAGAGGTGGCTGCAATTTTTGCTTTGGAATCTCAACAGAAATAGGGAATGATTGTCTCTAACTACCAAGAACAGCTCTTTGACAGCCCACTCAAATGCAAAGAAAATTACCAAAACGATCTCTGAGAACTGGAATGAGGTCACCGTACTGGGGCCTCTGGGTTTGGTTGATGAAAATTTGGACAATCCTAACACTGTACAGAACAGAAATGATTCAGCAGTGAAGCCCTCTTGACTGCTGGAGTCGTTCTCAGCCTTCCCTTTGATTTTATCTACATATACAAATGTTGTCTGGCTTAGACTGGGTGCGCACACTCCTTGCAGCTGAAGATAGAGAGGTTTTTATCCCTTCAGTCTCATTCCAGAGGTAAAACTATCATTAGCAGACCTTCCTTTAGCTAAGCAGAAGCACCTATATCGCCACTGCTGCTGCTCTGAACTTTGTGATTTGCTTCCAAGGACTGCAAAGAGGTAAGGAAACAGATGATCTTCAGGCTCTTATTGCTGAGTTTCATCTGGTTTGATATTTAACTGCTATAATTCCTGGAGTCAGCTCCCTGATTGGTTTATATTTGGAATAGTATCCAGGAAGTGTTGTCTAATATCCAGTCCCATATACACTGTGGATGGCAATGGGATAAAATGTGCATGACACGTCCAGCTACCTGGAGAAGGAGGTTGTGACTTGCCTCCAAAAAGCTGGATTTCTAGTCCAAGAAAGCACGTTTGTAAAGCAAACCAATCAGTGAAGGTTCAAGTAAATCACCTTTCCAAGAAACAGTGGATGAGGAGCAGAATCAAAAATGAAGGCACAAAATCCCCTTCTGAGCTCTATGGCAATATACCTAGACATTATCTGCAGTTACCAGAGAAGGAGATCTTCCAGTAGCAGAGTCTTAAAATACCATTAATAATCAATATCCAAACAGCTTTGATCAATGCCTTAGAAACTCTCAGCAGCGTTCCCTGTTTCCACTCAAAGTCTGCACTGAGCAGGACCAGGGAAAGGTCCTTCCTCTGAAGTGTGGCTCTAGGGGTCAAGAAAGGACACTGCAATGTAACGGGTTCCTTTGGTGGTTGGAAGACCTTCATGATAGTGGGTCAGGCGTCCTGGATGCATAAGGGTCCACCCTTTCCGTGGAGCTCGAATGGAGCAATTGTAGCGCAGGAACCGGCAGCCTCCTCCCTGACGGGAAAACAAGAGACACGTCAGCCTGGTACAAAGCACCTCATGGAAAGGGGCTTTGCCTTCCTGCAGCCCTTGGGAAAATCTGAAAAGGTGCTCGGGGAATCTCCTGCCTTCTGACACATTCCAACATCTGTCCACCCTAGCTCAGTCACAAATTGCAATCTTATGGGTAAGGAAAGGGTGTTCAGCCACCTGGACTGCTTCAGAGGCCATACTGCACGCTTGACACATCAGCCAACGCTCACCTCATAGTCTATTCCAACTCGGTTCAAAGCAATGTTGATGGTAAAGGTGGAAGCATCATGGTGGGGCATTAACGAGGGCTGCTCATCAGGCTTGTAGCGAACAACAAAAGCCAGTTCAAACTGAGTCTGAGGGAGAGAGGAACAAAGGCGTTACAGGGTGTCCACGGCTCCTGAGCTGCGGGGCAGAGCATAACATTTAAATTGCATCCCACTGCTAGGAGAGAATGACAACAATAAGGCAGGGGAATGGCACTAGGAACTTGTACATTTCCTGATGGATACACCCATGTCACACTCCAGGGTCAGTTCCTCCATCCTGGGAAATCCTATGCATATTGCTAGAGTATTCTCTATCAGTCTTTGCACTAAGTTGTAGCTGGAGGAAACACAGAGCTGGCTCCAAGTTTTGCATCCCTACCTTGGTATAGTATCCTGGGTACAATTTCTCTGTGATGGGTGCAATATAGTCCAGAAGAAACTTATACCATTCTCTTTCGAAGCCAATCTGGTTCATGTGTATGTCAATAGTTGGGACATTCTCGTATCCTCCTTGTATTCGGCTGTCCTGAAACAGACACAAAAATACTTGTAAGAACAGGAACCTTGGCCTTCAAGGATGAAAATAAACAATTAAAATATAAATATAAATAACACGTATTTATAAGAAACTCTAGGATGGAAAACTCACTTAAAGTAACAATTAAAAACCAGGGTAAGCAATACTACCATCAGGACTCATGCTGTAACAGGTCTGGACCTGTAGTTGTAGAGTGTGCTACACAGGACTTGGGATTAATTCACATGTAAGGAGAAAGAGACCTGGGGGTCCTGGTGGCCAGCAGGATGACCACGAGCCAGCAGTGAGCCCTTATGGCCAAGAAGGAGCCTGAGGGGTGACCCCATGAATCAATACGGAAACGGCAGGTGTGAGGAGGATGGAACCAGGCTCTGCTCAGGGGCACCCAATGATAGGAGCAAGGCAACGGGTGTGAGCTGGAACAGAGGAGGTTCCACATCAATCTGAGAAGGACCTTCTTCCCAGTGAGGGTGACAGAGCACTGGAAGGGGCTGCCCAGGGGGGTTGTGGAGTCTCCCTCTCTGGAGAATGTTTAAAACCTGCCTGGCCATGTTCCTGTGCGGCTGGATCTAGGGGATCCTGCTGTGACAGGGGGATTGGACTGGATGATTTTTCAAGGTCCCTTCCAATCCCTAATGTTCTGTGAACAGGGACAAAAATCATAGTTATCAGGAACAAAATTGAAGCACTGCCTCCCGTTCCCTGGTTTAAGTGCAGGATCTTACACCTACAGGAGGCACTGCTGCCACCTGACGTATGGACAACGGTGTGGCCCAGAAATCAGAGCTCCTGAATTTTCTTACCGTGTTTTCCCCTGTGGACCACTGGCCATAATGTTCCATTTCTTCCACCAGCTCATCACAGGCAGTGTCAGTGAATATGGGGAACCAGTAAACATCTGGGCAGGGCTACAGAAAGCAGATGAGAACAGCAGAACCATGGAGAGGTGTCTGAGACAAAAGCAGTTAAGACTAAACTGACTGTAGAATGAGACAGATTAAGTGGAAAGTAACTAAAATACTAAGGATTGAAGTTTGTCATGATTTATGCACCCCACTTCCACTTAGGAGAGCTGGAGATGTACTTCTAGAAGAATGATTTGACACGAAATACACTTTCAAGGTCATGTTTCCTCTGGATTTGTCAGACTGCAAGTTCTGAACTGCTTATTCCCGAGGATAACCATGATGACACAAGCATGGTCCTGATGCTAATCTACCACTCTGATGGATAAGATTGATGCTTTCTTACCATTTCTACCAGTTTCCCTTTCAGAGCTGCTGTGTAGTTTTCATGGATGTACTTTTCTCTCCAGTCCTGCAGTTAAAAGACAAGCAAAGAGTCATTTCTGTGGGGCCTGCTCGAAGAGGCAATGAAAGGCCTCATGCAGCAGCGTTTCACAAGCCTGGAAGATCCACATGTTCTGAATCACATGAACACCCTTCTCTTTGAATCGTGACTATGCTCCTCATCCCCCTTGTGAGACACTGTTATGACAAAGCCTGGACCTTCCTTACTGGTGATGCTGGTCACCCAGTCTTCCCACGCCACATTGCGAAGTCTGCTGAGCATGAAGGTTATCTCACCTCAGGATTGCTGAATATTTGCCAAAGGTCATTGTGAAGGTGAGTTGTCTGGTAATTCTCCAGGGACAGTATGTGTCCAAACTGATGCCGATTTGTCAGGTACATAAAGACTCCCTGTAGGACAGAGGGAAACAACCAAGCTTTGTTCCCAAGCCTCACAGATATGTGAGAGACATGCAATATAAGCACAGGATACTCTGGTGACGACAGCTCTGCCCGAGCTGCTCTTTTATTCATTCTTCCTTACATGGGCCGTCAGTTTAACTTCCTCCAATGGCAGGACAAACTTGGAGAAGCTATAACCAGAGTCAGTCATTCTGCGCCCCTTGTCTGCCAGAGTTGGAAGCGGAGCAGAGCTGCTGCTGTGAGCTTAGGTCCTTCTTTCTTACCCAGTGAACCCCATCGAGAAAGGCTCTGACAGCTAGTGGTCCCTGGTTCTGTGAGGTTTCACAGCAAGACAGAAATCCCATGCTGTTCCAAGCCTGTACAGTATCAAATAATGCCAGTTCACTCTATTCCACTCCCTGGCAGAGCTGAACGCCTTACTTTGTCACCCTGGCACGCAGTTGTCCCCTGCCAGCCTCTCTCCTCGACTGACCTGATTCCGAACGTTGTGGCAGAAAGCCATGTCAGCATCCAGCTTGCCACTGTGGAACAGATCTGCCTGGCTGAGCTCTGATCGCAGAACCTTGGCTTTAATCATGTACACGCTGCTGATGTAGGGGACGTTCCAAAGCCCGCTGAAACACAGGAGTAGGAGAGTAAGATTTGAAACACCACTAAGACAAAAACTGCAGGACTTGATGGGCTGCCAGGCAGCACTGCAGGACCAGCCAACCCACAACAGTAGGGAGAAACCATACCAAGAGGGATCGTCATTCCAAGAAAAAGCCCAGAGCTTTTAAGCTGCATAAAAGCTAGTCCACTGTTAGAGCAATTCATTGCTACTGCGTGTTTTTGCTAGGAACACAATTAATGGCTTGAATCTCTTCCCAGAGAGATCAACATATTTTTTCCAGTGATTTCAAACAACAAAATCAGCCCAAATAGCACAAGCTGATTTATTGCACATATAGAAGCCTAAAAAACAAGAGGGCCCCTCAAGACTGTCAATGAACCAACCATTGTATTTGGTGCACCTTCCATCCAAGGATCACCTGGTATTTTATTAAGATTATCTGAGAGAGATTAAATAGCACTTCACAGAATTGTAAGTATCATACTAACTCTAACCCACAGGTGGGAAAGCATGCAGTGATTTCAACACTCTGGGTTCTCAATCCTTACTGTGATGACAAGAAAAGCTGTCAGGAGCGTGTTTTTGCTTCTGCTCAGGGCAGAAACAGAGCAGCTCTCAAATGGGAGTATGAACACAAACTCAGTTGTGCTCTCTGGTTTTTGACATTAGCTGGTTTGATGAGAATGTGCTGCAGCAAGCTTTCCATTTGAGGGATTACATGAATAAGAAGCTCTCTTTGCCTACTCACACCCTCCGCCTTTGAACAATATCCACATAATCTTCTGAGCGGGCATAGTATCCATCAGGGCTCAGTGCTCCCCAGAAATTTGACCACAACTTCTCATGACGGCTTACTAGAGGGGCAATCACCAGCCTGTAAGCACAAAAAAAGAAAGGAATTGCAGGATAGGAGTCTACAACAGGAAGAAAATGGAGTGATTTACAAAGTACAGGGCCGGTAAGCGTGAGATTCTCCCTCCCTCAGAGTTGATGGTTCTCTTAACTTGGCTGGAATACAATTCCACATAAGAAAGGGCAAACACAGTCACAGTCTCCCAATGACATTCACACTGCAGCAGGTCTCTAAGAATCTGACTTCTTCTAGTGACTATTTAAAGACAAAACTAGGCATGATTTACATCTATTGCCTAAAACCCAAGGATCCTAGAATCACAGAACATTAGGGATTGGAAGGGACCTTGAAAGATCGTCCAGTCCAATCCCCCTGTCACAGCAGGATCCCCTAGATCCAGCCGCACAGGAACATGGCCAGGCAGGTTTTAAACATTCTCCAGAGAGGGAGACTCCACAACCCCCTTGGGCAGCCCCTTCCAGGGTTCTGTCACCCTCACTGGGAAGAAGTTCCTTCTCAGATTGATGTGGAACCTCCTCTGTTCCAGCTCACACCCATTGCCCCATGTCCTATCATTAGATGACACTGAGGGATTACAAATACACTAAAAAAATAGACCAAATACAAGGTGTTTGTCTGACACTCTACGTCTGAAACGAGAGGAAAAAGACTACCCTGGTGATAAAGAGCTCCCTGTACTCTGTGTGTGAAAGATGACCAGTAAGGATTGCTCAGACAAAGAACTCACTTGTTCTGCTCGATCAGGATCCTTAGAGTCTCTGTGTTCTTTAGAACTATCTCAGCATCCAGGCTGAAGTAGTAGTCACAGGCAGGATCCTTTCTGCACAAATCCCTACATCCAGAGAAAAGAAGCATCACACTAGAATTCTCCCAAAACAGAGCACAAAAAGGCACAGAACACCAGAAATTCCTTCACTGGTGGCCAGGACACTCCAGTTTTATGTAACAGCCCAGAGGACGAGCACAATCCAAGCATATCAGATTCAGTACCCCATAGCAGACTCTGAGACACAGCCAGAGTCACAGTAAACAAACCATTTCCTCAGGTCAAACTGAAAATGTTCCCATTTATTGCTGGCCCAAATCCAGCCCTGAGCTCAAACTCACACCTCCTGATCACAGACAGAATGATACTTTGCCACTAGCTCTTAATTTTACTACTGCAGTCCTTGAGAGGTAGAGGACCACATCCCTTGTGCCCTCTGACTGGGGACACAGAGTGTGTGATGAGCGTGGTAGGTATCAGACTGTCCTTCTAAGAGCAAACAACCAGTGAGGTTTTTGTCTCTGAAACTGGAGAAAGAGAGCTAGTTATTGAAGGTGCAGGGTTTTGTCCAGTATCTACTTGGCTTGGGGAACTAACACTAGGAAAACTGAAGGAAAAGTGACAGGCTGACTCTGCTAGCCACCATGTGTGCCCTCTTCACTTACATGCCCAAGTTACGTGCCTCAGCATTCTCCACCTTATCATCTGGTCCAATCAGTTTGATGGCCAGATAGTCTTTGCCATGCTCTTTAACAAAAGAGTCCACCTGCATCAAGTGGTGCTGCTCCTAAGCCAAAGGAAAAATAAGGAAAACCAGTTAAGACAAGTGTAAAAAATATTGAGCAGTGGTATCTGCAAAATTGGCTTTTCTTTGAAGTCTCTTCAAAGGTTGCAAAGGTGCCTGGAGTACAGGAGCAGGTATATACATTTTTTATATTATGCATACATAAGACATTATTTTCTATACTTACATGGTTGTGAATGAAGAGCTGGATTCGTTGCTTTGGGTAATGAAGGTTACGAAGCCGGGTGAAAAACTGCGTAAGGAATGGGGTGGGCTGCTCAATGAAAATGCCAATCAGAATCATGGGTAGTGCCTCATCCTAAACTCAGTGAGAAGAGAGAAATGATGGTTCAGGTACTAGGTTAGGTAATTATAACATTTGTCATGAGAGCTTTCAGCAGTCATCTGCCTTACCTTAAACCCTGTGAGGCTCCGCAGACCTTCATCACACACAGTGCAGCCAGTCTCAAACGTCCATATTTGAGGAATGTAGTTTCCCAGGTAGTTCAGCTGCAGCTGCAAAAGGCAACTTGTCAGTTTACAGATCACAGGGCAATGGAGTTTTTTTGCATCCATCCCCCATGTAAGATCAGGTTTCATCAGAACATGATCACCTTCATCCTGGACTGAAGCACCTGAAAAGCATGACAGCCTGAGGGGCCAATTTCACACTGATCTCTGAACCAGACCCATCGTGCTACTATAAACCTTATTGTTTCTCAAATATAAAGGTACACAAGGGATGACAATAAACAAGAAGATATCAACGTGAGCCTAAAGGGCCCCTCTGCAACAAAAACAAACCCAGTCTTTCTGTCAGGACACTCACTTACCTTGGTGGGTCCATTTCCATGAATCACCACAGGCAGAGTGTCATACAACAAGTTTCTTGCTCTCACTCGTGAATTTTCAAACTTCAGAACTACCTCGTCTGGAAATGACATAATGCCATCACGTTATCAGAGGAAGGGTTTTACTGATAATTAGCAGCACAGTGTCTCATTTGCACTGAACACGGACATGGACAACCATGTAGTAGTTTAAGGGCTATAGGCCAAATCTGGAAAGGAGAAAAAACTGTTCTGAATGATCTCGAGTAACAGGATGGCTGCAAAGGACACCGAACGCAGCCCACTGGGCTGACAAATACATCTTCTACTGGGAACTGGCAGAAGCCACACTGAAACAGCCTTTCAAAACTGGCATTGACAGACTGTGCAGTGAGGAATGGCTAGTAGTGGTCAGGGAGGACTCGGGCCCTTCTCACCTGAGCATTCTGTGCATCTGCTGTCTTTCTGCCCCCTGACAAACGGCCACTTCCTGGCAGAGATTATTCGCAATGACTCCTCAACACAGCCACAGAAAATCCTTTGGAATACAAACTTGTAGATACTCAAACTCCAGTCTGTCCTTGCAAGGAGCACAGGAGCCAAAAACTACACTGCCACTGTAATTTTTTACCCGACTGAAATACAAACGGAGTAGTGCAAACTGAAGACTTTAGGCAGTAGTGTCAGAAGAGCAAAGGAACCACTTTAGCCTGGACTAGCAAAATCAATACCCAGCAGGTCAGGTCAGCAGCCTGGTGCAGTCAGAGCGCTGACAGGCAGCATCTGCCTGCATCTCACCTTCCGTGGCGTTTCAGACACTGTTCTGACGTGGACAGACAGGCAAGCCCTAGGCAGGGCTGTGTGTTCTTGCTTGCACTGGAAGCCCCTCTCAGTTTCAATCCCCAAGGCTAAGGCAATCTGACATGCTTGATCACAGTGGCAGGAAGGTGTAAAACAGAAAACCTGACCTGCACTCCCCCAAGTGAAAAGGGAGTTGCAATGAGAACCCAGCTGGTTGCAGGGGAATGGCAAATATATCCCAGCACTCTGGCACAGGCTTTTGACTGAAGCCCGTTCTGTGGGGACAGGAATGCCTGAAATTCAATCCCTTCAGTCACAACTTCATTTCTGGTGTCAAGATGTGCTTGCATTCTGAGGAGGACTGAGCTTTCTTCTTCCATCTCACCTAATGCTCCATTTAGGTTTTGGAAGATCCGGCTTCTTTGGTCTAGACTGATGTTGATACTTTCCTTTAAAGGAAGAAGATGAATAACCTCAATTAGAACACAGTGGGCAGCCACACATGACAGACTCCACACTGAGCAAAGACGTATCGCATCCTACAATCATTTTCATACTCTCCAAGCTCTGAAGAACTAAAAGACCCCCAGTTAGTCCTCCTTTTCACTTGAATCTGGGGCAATTTACCATCTTCTAAAACTATTTAAATACTGTATTAGACAAAACCAAGCAAATAAACATTGCCAAGCTGCTGTGGGTGTGCCAAAGGTAATACCCAGTGCATTAATGAAATGCACCAAAAAAATCTGCTGTAAAGACAGTTTCTTGCACATTATCCCCCAAGTGCTGCCCCAGGTACCAGTGTCAAACCGGAACACAGTAAGGGTGTGAGGCCAGTTTGTGTGATCTTTGTTTGTATCCCCTGCTGCACATCACGTCACAGCCTGACTTTTGTCTGACTAGACTCCAGCTCTGACTTAGCAGAGCTGAGTGTCCCTCCGGGCATCCATCAAGATTGATTACTGGCAAGGACAGCAGGGTGCTAGGATCTGCTGTCCAAATGCCAAGCCAGTGGAATTACGCAGCCTTCGCATGGCACAGGGCCAGAACCGAAGATGAGAACATTAAAGGAACTGTTCACGTTAAAATCCCACAGGCCATATTCAGCTTGGAAAGTACAAAAAAGTGCAGCTGTTCTGAATTTTTTAGCAGCCCTGCTGGTAAAAGAAGTGCAACTCCTTCCCTGATCAGTCTGAAAGCAGCTTCCCATTTCTAATGTTTCCTCTTGACTTTTCTGTCAAGACTTTTTAGATCCCATGTGCTTGTGGTGTCACTTGGGGACAGACTGCGCTGTGCAATGCAGAACTGGGACACGACAAGAGGAGCAGAATCACTCTGTGAGCTGGGTGATTTGGCCAAAGCACCGCACGGTGATGGAATGGCAGTGCTGCTTCGGGCCTCTGCCTGATGTTAACGTGGTCAGTTACACAGGATGATGCAGATTTTGTTAGCCAGGATCTGGAGGCATTTGCTGAAGGTAGCGGCAGTCTCTGTTCCAGCAGTGAACAGGGAGACTGCACAACATTCCATAATCCCAAAATTTAGCTACACCTACTCTTTTTTCCGGATCCAAGAAGACATTTGTATAGAAGAGCTGGTCACTGTCATCGTCCTTTCCTTTCCACTCCTCCACCAGCTTCTTCAGGTTTGAAGCATAACCTATGAAGCCTGTGGGAATAAGTATGAAGGGGTGTTTCAACCGAGACAGATCATACTGCCCAACGCAGAATGACACCAGGATCAAACCTTACTGATCAGCATTAGAAAAGCTCAATATGTTCCTGTGTGACTTGGTCTAGGTGATCCTGCACTGGCAGGGGGATTGGACTAGATGACCTTTCGAGGCCATTTCCAATCCCTGATGTTCTGTGACTCTGTGATCTGCTTCCCTGAATGACAAGTCTCACTGAAAAGGGCGAATGGACAGGGAGCAGTGCCATGTCAATACGTACACAGCTATGTCCCCTCCTGTAGGTAAGACAGGAGCACTGTTAGACCTTCGATTACAGCCAGTTACTCACAGGGCTTCTACACCCTGTCATTTATTACTTGTCCAAAAAGTCTTTGAAAAGGAGGGAAAAGCTAACAGAGGTTCTCAGCCAACAGAAGTTTCTGCGTCTTACCTCCAGAACCCAGGAAACGCTTTCCATCTCGCACCTGAGGGTACTTGGCTTCCAACTTTCTGTCAGGATAGATGTAGTTCTCTGCTGAGAAGATCACTTTGCTCTTGGCTTGTCTGAACTTCTTCAGTAGTTCTGTGGGGCCCGAAGCAAAGAGTACATCATAGCTAGAGTAAAAGACAGACCGGACAGGGACAGAAAGGACTGGAGTCAGAAAACCATGATGGGAAGAGTTGGCAGGAATAGCTATAGGTTCTTTTTATTTCTGCTTCACAGTTGTGCATTTCTGGTCATAATCAGAGCTAATTAAAGCACAACTTTACTGCAACCTTAGGGCAACTCATGGCTATTCTTATTTTCATGTCTTTCCCTGCTGATAAAACAAATCTTCCAAGCTGCAAGACACACCGATCTCTTCTTGCTTTTAGAACTGTGAAAACTTGGTGGCCTCACTGCTTGTTAACAGCTTTTTTACTTACTGGAGGAAGAATTACTCTGCCTTTCCTTTAATGATTAAACAAACCCACATGGCATGCTTTTTACACCCTTTGGCAGCCTGCTGCTCTCCGCTGAGCTACCTGCAAATCTTCAAGACTGGACACTAGTCACTGGGTAGAACTGACTCACTCCCCGGTGACGCTTTCAGAATGTGACTTGCATTTTCTGCAAGAGGATTTGCATGCTTCAAACTCATTCTGGTGAGTGAAAAAGTTGCTCATCCCAGAGATGAATCATTCCCAACTTCTCTGAACACATGTAGACACTCAGAGCTGCAAGAGGTGATCTTGCCACAGAAGATAGAGACAGACACAGGGATCCCAGCCCAGCTTGTCGCTGCGCATACAAAAAAACCCCACGATCCCAAATTGTCCTTTTCTCTCTCTGCACTTCTCTGACGGACTAATTCTTGGCTCTAAAGATTGTGTTGTGACCTGCCTCACCTTATAAAACAAATAATTATAGTAAGAAAGGCCTGCCTAGATCCACCAAAATTGCTGCTCACTCTCTGCAGATAGAGGCAGCCAAATTCCAGCCTAGCAGAACAGGTACAAACCTTCAACTTCACATAAGAGTTGCAAGTGGCATATTCTGATCAGACCTTCCCAGCTGCCACAGATGCAGCTCTGACCAGCTCTCAGGTAACTGCAGATAATTCAGGGTGGGAAAAAAAACAACCAGAGGAGGTCTGGACACCCCTTCCTAAAGCAGTCCACTGCACTTCCTGCACTCCTGCCTTCTGCTGCACCTCTGTTAATCTCCTCTTGGTAAGAACCTGCCAAACAACCTTATGGTTCAGTTCATGGCAAATTTTTCCCAACCTATTACCTGTCGATAAAAAGGATGATCAGGTCTTCCTTATCTGCATACTGCTTCAGAGCTGTTTTCAACAGACGGACCTTCTGCCCACCTCCTGCTGGCTTCTTCTCATCTCCGCCCTGCCACTCTTCATCCAGACCCAGCACCTACAGAACGACAGGGACAGGGCCTGCTCAGCAGGACACTTTTGCAGTGAGACTTGCAGTCCTCGGAAAGGACCAGAGCCCACAGCCTTACTACTCCTGGCAACCCCCCAGTGCAAGCCACAAGAAAACCCTAGGATCATGGGTGGATATGCTCAGATGGACGACATGCCAGCCTTTGAACACTTCTGGGATGGACAGTAAGAGTTACACATAGCACAGCAACAAAGACCTCTCCGCAGTAGGAACAGGAGCACAGTCTGTACTGTGTGTTTTGGCACTGCAATGAAAAAGTGCCGTAGGGCTCCCCTGGGCAGGATTTATGGACATCCTCTCAAGCCAACGCTCGGGATGCAGTAAGAAGCCACTGCAGAAATGCCCCAGTCACAGTATTTTTCAGTCAGCCAAGCACGTGTGTCCTCTTGGACTGCCATTTAACCACTCTGTGGCCAAGTCTTATCCATTCCATACTTCAAAACTCCCTTTGACCAACCACCACTGAGGCTGCTAGCCATCACCTGGACTTTGTAGTTGAAGAACTGGGCTGATCTTCTGAAGCGCTGGAATCCTTCAGTCTGCTTGGTGGCAACAGTAAGGACCAGCAGGTTTTCTGCACACAGGAGGAAGCACAAAGGACACACTCAAGCTTGCATCGTGTTCACAACCAGCTGTTCCATGCCTAACCAAGAGGCTTTACAATCAGATACAAAGCCAAGTTAGGGATCAGTAGTCTTAATGGTACTTGACAGATTCAGAGTCTCAGAATCACAGAATCACCGAGCTTGGAAAAGATCTTCAAGGTGGAGAACATGGCACAGCTGCCCACAGTATTTGATTTATGACCCCCAAAGTAACTGCAGCACAAGCCACACTGTTACTTTGCAGCAGAGAACTTGGTCCTGGGTATAAAACAAGCAATTTGTAAGGACAGATTTTCACTGCCTGAGTTATGGGCTAGAAAAAGAAAATATAATGTATTAATTGTTTTTCTGCCCTGCTACTGAAAGCTCCAATTCTCTCCCGTGGATTATGAAGGAAATTAGACTTGAAGATTTAAAAAAAACCCAGAACAACTACAAAATGCCCATTTGGAAGCCATCCATTTAGTGCAACCGGCATCCTGTTCCCCACTGAGCTGCTTTTTTGTTACTCAGCATCGACGGGACGCAGGGAAGCCCAAAATTAGGCTGAATGTTATTATTCCCTCTCCATGACTGCTCCAATTCTCTCACACATTCCTGAGGCGTTTTCCAGATCTTTTCAAACATACACAATGTGCATGTAATTCTGTCACGACTTCCATCTACATTCTCCTCCCAAACTTGCTTTTCATTTCTATTCCTTCAAAAATTACAAAGCTAAATCCTGAAGGTCTCTTTCAGAAATATCTCTGTAGTACCACCGGAATATGATTTTTACGTGGAAGCTCTGGTTTCTTCATTACAATTATAAAACACCGCCCTTCACCTGAATATTCTTGCTGAAGTAGGAATTTCTATAGATTCTGGCAACAGTGCTGAAATGTGAAACACAGCCATCTGATTTTAGAATCAGTAAAATACCAGGAAAAGCTGAAAGCACATTTCCTTGGCAGGAGCAGGCTTCTTTTGAAACAACTATTTTTTGTCAATGGAGGTACCAGATGCATCTTGCTAGTGACCCAAACTGTCTGATCTTAGAGAGGAAGGCTCCAGGCACCAGGGTCCTAAACAGACCTGACAAAGGCAGCAAAAAACAAGTTAGTGTAAGACTCACAAATTAGGAAGAAAGATGTTCCAAAGAAAATTCTTACAATTCTTTACCTGCATCAGAATAAAAGTGAGGCTGCGAACAGTCAGCTCTGACTGTATTTTGTTAGAGAAAGGGATTGATAAGTGAAAGAGTATGAATCCTGCAGTCTTTAAAGGCAGATTTTTAGATGCGTGAAGTGCATTCCTAACCTAGCTCCTCCAGCACACTCCAGTTCCTTGCGTCCTGTCCAGTCAGATGGTGCAAACAAATGAGTAAACTGTTTGTCCTCGGGGAATATGTTAAAGCCATTGAAGTGTTTAGGCACATGATGGCATGCAGAAATCCATGGCAGCTTTATTACACAGCTCCGAGCTCCTGGTTTCTGAGAAGGTGAAGATCCCACTGCTGGTGAAAAGTGGGGCAAATGTGGGCTTGCCAGAGAGGAATGTAAAGGCGAACATCAAATCTTAGTACCTGACAGAAAGCAGCAGATAAAAGCAGAAGGAAAGAAGCCTGACTGCTGTGCAATTATTTCAGCCTGAATGTGAGGCATCTCACATTAACTAAATCTCTAGTTCGCCCCAATAAACTGTTTAGGATATGCCTGACAGAAGTCTGCTGGAAAAGATGCAGAGCTAAAGGCTCACAGGAACAAGCAGGAAGCAGTGTCCTCTTTCTAAGACAGAAAAGGCTTCACTGTGTAGGAGCATAGAAAAGCCAACAGAGAAAACCATCCTGCCTAGCAGAATTCAAGTTAGAGATTGCCCTCTCGCTACTGGTCTGGGAAGGCAGGACCTCGGATACTTCAGGCTCAGTTTCTGTTCTGAGAAACCTCTGCAGTAGCAAGAGCTTTCCATCCCAAGAGACATTCCTTCAGCCCAGCGCTAGAAGCTTGAGCTGAGGTATGCTGCTCCCACTCATTCTCCTTTAACCCTTTTTTCTCTAAGATTTTGCTGACTGCTGGTGGCTCTGAATTTCCAGAGACAGAGAAGTAAACCCTTTGAAATTCAGTATCACAGAAGTAGCAGCCTACTCTGTTAAGCTGGGTCTCCTGGCCCAGAGACTCCCTGGGCTACATCAACAGTTAGAAATTGCATAAATGCTTTTAATTGGTACGGCCGCAAACGATAAGCACAGAGTGCTAACAAAGCGTGTTCTGGCCTAGGAACCAGGGCAGCTGAACTGTACTGCTAGCTCTGCTACGAAACAAGGAGCCACCCTTGCTATCTCTCTCTTTTTTCCATCTGCTGAATAACAGAAGACATTTAGTTACCACTTCTGCAAGGGTTTTCAGGTGCTACAGAAGAAAAGGGTCCTGCAGGGACAACGCACTAGAACAGGGACTCTGATATCAACGTCACAGTGAAATGATGGCGTAAACTTCTAAACAAGTGACACGATGAGTTTAGTAATGAAAAATGCCAGAGTGATTTATTTCTGTCCTGCCTCTGCAGGAGAAGCACAGCTGCAGCTGCGTTTCGGGACAACAAATGAATTTATCCTTAGGCCGTGCTTTGGGAGATCGCACTGTGCCACTTCCTGTTAAGAGAGTGGCCAAGAAAATACCATTGACGTGGGGATCAAACAGAAAAGTCGGCACACATTTCAGTAGTGGGTAATACAATGTGTGCTTTCAATTCACATTTGCCAAAGGTTTTTTACAAAAATAAATCAATTAACTTTGCTTTCGGAAAGAACAAAGATCACAGAATCAGAGAACATGAGGGATTGGAAGGGACCTCGAAAGATCACCCAGTCCAATTCCCCGACACAGCAGGATCCCCTAGATCCAGTCACACAGGAACATGGCCAGGCGGGTTTTAAACGTCTTCAGAGAAGGAGACTCCACAACCCCCTGGGCAACCCCTTCCAGGGCTCTGGCACCCTCACCGGGAAGAAGCTCCTTCTCAGATTGATGGGGATCCTTCTACGTTCCAGCTCACACCCATAAAGTAACGTATGAGAGAAGGTAGGGATCATTCTTCTCATGTTCCTCTGGGGAAGGTAAGACATTATTGATTCAACCCTTGCCAGAAGCAACTTAACTATAAGTCCCTCTTTCTAGTCAGCACGTTTCATTTTCTTTTCCCAGCACCCAATCTGACATCTCTAGTGAACCCTAAAGCCTTACAAAGAACATGGAATTTTTTTTTTGGGGGGGGGGCCCATGAGTAAGGTGGGACAGCACAAAGAGATTAATTTCTTCCTTATGTGTCTGTTATCCCAAATGCTGAAAAATTTTGCTCTACTTATGTTGCTGTAGCTAAAGAACTTCCAACTCTTCCATGGATACACCGCAGGATTAAGTCATACATAGGTACAGCTTTGCACACCTTAATACCAGAATCATAGAATCCTTGAATCACTGAGGCTGGAAAAGCCCTCTGAGCTCATCCAGCCCAGCACCTAACATCACCCCAGCATCCGGACAAGAGCACTACACCTCCAGGGATGGGGACTCTACCACTGCCCTAAGCAGTCAATTCCAGACTCTCATCACCCTTTCCGAGAGGAAGGGCTTCTTAACATCCAACTTAACCCTCCCCTGGCAGCTTCAGGCCCTGACCTCTCGTCCTGGTGCCAGTTGCCTGGAAGAAGAGCCCGACCCCCACCCGACTACAACCTCCCTTCAGAGTTAACCAGAATCAAACACTGTGAAGAAAAATATTGTAGGTAAGAAGATTAAATTTCCTCTGATTGCCACTCTTCTAACAAACACAGAAATAATGATCCAAACTTCTGGCAGAGTGAGACCGTGAACTTCTCTCTCTGCCTGACACTTGTAGCTGCTCCCGTCCTCCCGTTGTACCAACTCACTGCTCTCCAGAGCACCCTCCAACTGTTTACGTGAGGACGAGCTGATGTTATTTTAGGACCATCCCGGACCTCAGGCCAGGCTGCGATCACTCTCCGTTACCCAGTTCTTGACTCTAAGTTGCAGAGCTGGAAGGGCTAACCCTGGTGGGACACAACCCAAGGAGCTGTGAGCTCTTTACTCGGATGAAATGGTACCTCAGGCTCGTCTCTCAGTTCAGAGAGACGAGCTTCAGACCAGGTAACCGAGGGGCTCAAGAAGCATGTGCAAAAGACCCCTCTCCATGTGCCCAGCCCCAGACCTCAGCTCAGCTCCTGGTGCCGCTATACCCTGCGCTGGGCACAGCGGTGGTACCGAGCTGTACCCGTCCCCCGGCTCTCCGCGCTGTCGATGCCACCTCCCGTCCCGGGCAGCCTCCGCTCACCTTCCTGCGGGGTAGAACCGCCGTCCCCAGCCCCCAGCAGCGCCAGCAGCGCCCAAGGCAGCAGTAGCCGAGGCTCCATGGAGGAGGATTTCCGCGGAGATCCGGCTGGGGAACGCTCCGGGGCGCGGGAGCTCTGCCACGCACCAGCCCCGCCCGGCGGGGACGGCCGGAGGAAGCGGGAGGCGGTGGCTCCTCCTCCCGCAGGAGGCGGGGAGCAGCCGGGGGAGCGGGAAGAGTCGAGGTTGGAGGTCGAGCAAAGCCAGGGGACATCTGAGGAAACCGGGGTTATTCAGACTGGAGAAAAAGGGGCTGAGGGAGGACCTTGTTGCTCTCTGCAACGTCCTGACAGGAGGCTGGAACGAGGAGGGGGACAAGCGGTAGGCGCAGAGGAAATGGCTGCAGCTTGCACCGGCGGGAGTGGGTGTGTGTGTGTGTGTGCGCGTTTCAGGTTGGGTGTTGCGGAGAATTTCTTAACTGAAAGGGTGATCAAACCTTGGCCCTGACTGCCCAGGGCAGTAGTGGAGTCCCCGTGTCTGGAGGGATTTAAACGCCGTGTGGAACTGGTGTTTAGTGGTGACCTGGCAGTGCTGGGTGGAAGTTTGGACTTGATGATCTTGAAGCTCTCTTCCAACTAAAGAGACAATGATCTGCCACAAACTTTACATGAGGCCTTCGGCATCACTTCTACTGAAGCAAACTCCTAGCAGCAACAGTGCCATTTAATGCGTAGAATTACTCCCAACTTTGTTTCCCTTACCCAAGTCTGCTGTTTGCTATCAGTAAACCAGCCCAGTAACAGAAATCACAGACCCTACAGGATCCAGATTTTCCACATAAAATCAGGAAGGAATTATTTTAGAGGAGAAAAAATTCAGCCTATGACAAGGAACACACTGTAGCTGACTAGTGAACCTCCCTGCTTCATAACACAATCTTCCCAAAGAACTGCCATTACTGTTTGTTCACTGAGAATATTCTCAAAGCACTTTTGTTTCCATTCCTTCTCCCCAAAGCAGGAATTGCCTCATAATTACCAGGTGAACAGAATAATCCTTATGCTTAAACGATGTATTACAGGCAACAGTCCAAGGAAGTACTAGTTCTCCCCAAGATGATTTCAGGAAACTCCCCTCTCGCAAAGCTGCCAGTTTCCCTAAATAAAAAAGAATAAAAACTTAAAAAACCCCACGCAAACAACCAACTTGCACTTTAGATTTCTTCAGTAGTTTTCTGCCTGAACAAAGCCCCTGAAAAATTTTTAGCAGCCTCAGCACTTTCAAGCCAGGACCCGCAGTTTTCAGTCCCCTCATCTTCAAACCTCAGGCCAAGAGCTGTGACTAGAACTTTTAAACCAGCACGTTTGTCAGTTTAATGAAGTCAAATCCATTCGCAAATGAAAGGGGTTTTGCACACTGGAAATCATGAATGTGCCTTTGTTTACAGTGCTGTACTCAGACTGACCCTCTTTGACAGCTCTGTTAGTGCTCCGCCAGCCCAGCCAGCATATTTTTCCCCCGTTTCTATGTTTGCACTGCTTTGTGCTCTCTGGCTGGAGTCCACTGCCTGTCTATTTTAAACAGAGGCAGCTGCCAATGCAGATGTTGCAGGGAGTACGTGCAACACGTGCTTCAAGCAAAGCAGCTACCTCCTACAAACTGAAAGGGATCTGAGCTTGAAATTTAAAGCAACCAGACCGGAGAAAATCTGTGTGTGTGTCCTCTGCTGTGATAACAAAAGCAAACGGCCACCAGAAAACAGAAAACTCCCCCAGCCCCGCCACAGAATTTTTCGGGAGGCACAAAACCTCAGCCCTCTGCTGAAACCAGCCTGGAGCTGCCTGCTGACACCCGCTGCTAAGGGGCCGGCAGCAGCATCCCAGAGCCGACGGAGCAGTACCCGGAGGTGCGAGCGGGCCCTTGAGCGGGGTCCAGGGCAAGGGGAGGTGCCTGAGTCCAGGCGGGGCCCGTAGCTCCCTGCCAGGAACCTCCTGAGAGGGCGGAGGGACGGGACTGTCGCAAAGCGCCGCGAAGCGCGGCGGGTGCTGCCGTACAGCGCGGCGGCGCTTCCGGGCAGAGGCGATGGCGGCCTGAGGGTCGCTGCGCCGCGGCGGGGTCGGGGAGCTGCGGGGGAGCGGGCCGGGGCCTCCCGTGCCGCCGCCGCCCATGTGGCTGCAGCAGCGGCTGAAGGGGCTCCCGGGGCTGCTCTCCAGCAGTTGGGCGCGGCGGCTACTGCTGCTGTTGCTGCTCCTGCTCGTCGCTTACTGGTCCCTGGGCCCTCACCGGGCGCGGCGGGGGCCGGGGTTGGGAGCCGAGCCCCGCGGGGCCGCTGCCTTGTGCCTGCAGGCGGCTTCGGGCCCGTGGAGAGCGCTCACCGAGCGCGGCGATGCGCTGCCGCTGCGAGAGGAGGCGTCCGGCAGGCCGGGCCCGGCGCTGTCGCTGGCCGGTAACGGGTTCCTGCTGCTGGACGTGGCCGCCGGCCGCCTGTGGGTGTGGGCGGCGAGAGGCGGCCCCGCGCTCGCCACCGAGTACCCAGCGCTGCTGCGGCTCCGGGCGCTGGGAGGGCGCGGGGAGGCGCGGGCGGAGCTTGCGGCGTTGCGGGATGGGGCCGTGAGACGGCTGCGCTGCGTCCTGACGGGCCCCGGGACCGGCGCCGGGGACTGCGTGACGGTACGGGAGGAAGTGGTTGCCCACCGGAGCCGGCCGCACCTTTACCTGCAGCGCATTCGCATTGCCAACCCCACGGAGCGGGTGGCAGCCTTCGAGGTTGAGCCCTCCACCCCGGTTTCTGCAGCCGCGGTAGGCAGCCGCTTCACCACCAGCCTGGAGAAGGTGGAGGAGCGGCAGTTCCTGCTCTCCTCTGGTCGCCTGCTGCTAGCCGGGAGCTCCAAGGTGGTGCTTATGGTAGTGGCTGCCAAGAAGCTCGTGAGCCGGGTGCAGGTCGCACCCAAGTCCCACTTTGATGAGACCGTGCTGTCTGTGGTGTACACCTCAGAGCCCATTGAGGTGTCCAGGCTGGAGGAGACCTTCAGCAAGTTGAGAGAGTTGGCCAAGAAAGAGATGCTGGAGGTGATGCAGATGAAGGTGGAAGATCTTTTCCAGGAGCACCAACAGATCTGGTCTGACCTCTTCATTTCGGGTAAGGAAAGTGATGCTCACCTTGCAAAGGGTTGCTGTAGTGGGCAGATGAAATCCCAGTGATGTGGTTGCTGTAAGGTCTCCAGAGGCTTGTTGTGGGATAGTAAAACAACTTCCTGCTTGGAAACCCAGAGCACTTGACAGAAGTGGAGTATTTACTGCAGAAAGGAAATGATAGAAGAGCATTTCTAAAGACAGCTCGCCACGTGCAGCCTTTTGTGGCTTCAGGAAAGACTGCTTTGCCCAGCATGTCGGCGCTCAGCTGGAAATAGAGCTGACCTCTAGTGAGGCCGGTATAAAGGGCAGGGAAGTTAAGGACTGACTTACAAGGATGCGGTTTCTGAAGGTTTTAATGGCCGTGCCTAAAACAGATACTGCCCAGGTAGTGCACAGCTTGCTATTTTATAGCCGTTAAGAAGGTAGATACTCCTCTGACAGATCATTCTTGTGGAGGCCGTGATAGCTCTGTAAGGCATCTGTGTATCAAACCAGCTCTGCTTCAGTGGGAGCTTAGGTTTTGAAGTGCAAGTCGCAGAGAGAGTGTCTAAGAAAATACAAAGAACCATTTTACTGGTGTTTCGCAGGCGGAGGTTTCCTCCACGTTACAAGGACTGCCCGCGTGCTGAATCACAATGTGAACGCTTGGTCTGCTTCCGCTTCGTATTTGTGCGTGGTCCTCTCTGACCGCTGGCTGTTTTCTTTCATTACAGGGATTGAGATGAGAAAGATCACAGACTCGCATACTCCATCGAGCGAGACTGTTAACATGACCCTCTATTACATGCTGTCGAGCATGCCAGCTCCTCTGCTAGACCCACTCCTTAGCGGTGAGGACAGAGAGAAAATGGAAGCCAGCTTGAACTATGCTGACCACTGCTTCAGTGGCCATGCAACCATGCACGCAGAGAACTTGTGGCCACCAAAGCTGACCAGTGTCGCTCAGATCTTGCAGCTCTCAGACCTGTGGAAGCTGACTCTCCAGAAACGGGGATGCAAGGGTCTTGTGGCAGCTGGAGTCCATGGGCTGATGCAAGGAATGGTGCTCAGCTTTGGGGGGCTGCAGTTCACAGAAAACCATCTTCAGTTTCAGGCTGACCCCGATGTACTTCATAACAGCTATTCCTTGCGGGGGATCCATTACAATAAGGACTTGATTAACCTAGCTGTCCTGCTGGATGCCGAAGGAAAGCCCTTCTTGCACGTGTCTGTAGAATTCCAAGAGAAGCCAGTGAAACTCTATGCGTGTGAGGCAGGCTGTATGAATGAGCCTGTGGAGCTGACCTCAGAGGCACGAGATCATACATTCCCCGTCATGGTGACTCAACCCATCACACCGCTGCTTTATATATCAACAGATTTGATCCACTTGCAAGACCTGAGACACACACTCCATCTAAAAGCTATCTTGGCTCATGAGGAACACATGGCCAAGCAATACCCAGGTTTACCTTTCCTGTTCTGGTTCAGCGTGGCCTCCCTAATCACACTGTTTCACTTGTTTCTGTTCAAACTCATATACAACGAATATTGCGGGCCAGGAGCCAAGCCACTCTTCAGGAGTAAGGTATAAGGCTGCTGCTTTTGGCTGCTGTCCACTGAGTGTTGTCAGCCTGAGTTTCTGTCAGCTGTGCCCAGGGAGGTTCTGTCTTGGACGCTGAGGATTTTCAGTCTCTCTTGCAATAAGTGATCTGTGGCCTCTTTCTGCAGGAAGCAGGGTTAGGGCAGGGCTTGGAGCAGTAGAGCTCACAAACATTAGAAAAGATGCATCCATTTGTCCTTCTTAAAGATTTGTAAAGATGCAGATCAAGTCAGATACAGCGTTTCTGTCCCTCTTCCACACACTGGGGTAGGACAGTGCTTGTTTTTGAGCCAACAGTTGTGTCATGAGATGGTGTTCCTCGTCCCGCAGTACCAGAATGCTTGTGTGAGAACTGCTGTGCTTGTCTGTACCGCTGTGTGGGACACGTGCACGCTTGTCTGCCTGCTCTGAACGTGTGCTGTGTTGCACAAGAACACACAAATGCAAGCTGATGTTGGTTCTGCTGAACGTTAATTTAGAGACACGGTGCAGTCCTCTGTCAAACCACGTTTACCACCACCATTTTGGGAAGGTGCCGAGGTAGTGTTTCTCCTGGTCAGACCATACGTTACGGTGTGAAGAAAAGTTCTGAGTGCTTTTTACTCAGTTGGAGGTTCTGACTTCAGGCTCCACTGCGTCTTGCTTTGGTGTAAGGATCTGAAAGCCTTGTTTTGAATTGCCTTAGAAAACTCTGTTGCTAGTAAAACTTGGCACCCAATAGACCATAGGTGGTGATTTCTGCTTTTAGTACTGGTCCTGCCTGGTTGTGCATTGGTACAGAGTGGAAATGAAAGGCAAGATGGGTTTGCTGTGTGAACTAGCTGAGTTGTTCAGAAACATCCGTCCTTAGGGCTGAACAGATGTTACTTGTGTTTTAAAACAAAATTGGATAACAAAGGACAGAGTTAGAAAGGACATAGTTCAGCTTCAGGGGAGAATTTGGAGCTTGAGATCACCTTGTTTTTCCAAATCATAAAAGCAAATTCAGTGCCAGCTGGCTAAGGCTGAGCCAAAGTTACTGGAGTGGATGGACAGTCAGTACTTAAGGGCTGTTTGAAGCAAGGTGGCAGTTTTTAGCCTGCTGTCACAGCCAAAACCTTAGAGCAAAAGGCAGAAGCAATCAGGAAGTAATTTCAGATACTGTGTGTGCACAGCTGCGTCCTGACACACCCCCTGTCCTTGAAGTGACTAAACTGTGTCCTTTTTCCAGTGCTGTCTATCTGGTTGCCTTTGTCATCCACAAGATTTGCCTTCTGCCTTTTACAAAACAACTTGTTAACCGTTGCTACAGGTGACTGTCCCTGACACTGTTCTCTGAAAGCCAAGAAGCTTCACAGCTACACCCGAGAGCTGATGTAACACCTCTTCCTTCTCGACACTGCAGAAGGCCTTGCAGTGTACAGCAAACAAGTCTGCTGCCTCTAAAGTGAAGATGATGCAGAACTTGATGAGGAAAACAGGCATGAAGCAGAAGCCAGCTGAAGCTCCAAATCGCTGTAGCAGTAAGCAAGATCAATGGTGTTGAAGTAACGCTCCCTTGGGTTAACTGGAGGGGAGCATCCCCGTGTCCAAGTGGACTTAGTCCTGCTTTCAGCCTCCATTTGCACAGGACATCTGACTATTTTGCATCTGAGAACAAGGACCTTTTGAAAGCAACAATCCTTTTGTGCCTTGTGAAGAGAGGAAGCTGAGACTTGGAAGGTGTAGTTATGGAGGAGTTTATCCCAGAAGCTTGCATAACAGCTGTTTCTTTTTCCTTGTAAGCTGTTCAGTTCCCTAAGAGTAATCCATCTGGTGGAAATACTTGAAGATATTCTAAGTCTTTTGGGTTTGTGTTGGTTTTGTTTTAATTTTACAGGAGATTAAAGAGTAATAATTTGCTTCAGAGAGGTATTGGGGCTAGAAAACATTCGTGTAACTTCCTTTCTGATGCATATCTTTTAATTTATTGCTTGGGGAGGGGAGGATGTTAATGAGTAGGTCAGTTGAGCTGTAGGTATCAAAATGCTGGTTAGAGATTTTTTTAGCCCTTATGGTTGTAGAGTGCAAAACCAATGGAATGAAATAGTTTCCTGGATTTACATTTGGAAGTGCTGATCTGCAGGTTTCCTGTTCTTTGTGCATTGATTTGTTTTGGCTGTTGGGGTGGGGGGACACACATCCCACTTCCTAGCAATTTGGTTTTAAAATACCAAAGCTGTTGTTTCTAAATAAATACCTTTCAGTCTAATCCGATCACTAGTGTGCTGGTTTGGGGTGTTTTGGTCTCTCTTCTCTCCTCCCTTTGCTCCCCACTGTTATGTTAACATCTGTGGCCAGTATTGACTACAGAAGTTGGATTAAAAGGGAATATAGCGTGGAAAATAACACTTAAGCTGGAAACAGATAATTTGGAAGACAGAGTAAGAGGCAGGAACACAGAGGGTGATTTCCCTGGCTTTGTATAACCTTGTTCTATCTCAAAATGTTCAGGCCAAGCTTTAGTTTTGAGAACACAGAAATGAACCCAGCAGATTTTATGGCCATCCAGCAGGTGATGAATTTGGCATAGCTGGTGCTCCCCGTGAAACAGGTTACTGTCTGGTTCCAGATGCAAAACCTCCCTCAGAAAAACAGCACCCTGTACTGAAAGAGATGTTAGCTAATTGTGCTGTAACAGAACATACCGGAAGTTCCTGCTTGCTCTTACTGGAGTACCATAAGCTGCTTTGCTTCGGTGAAACATCTGGCGCGAAGATGATAAGAGCTTCCAGGGTGCTGCTTCCACGCCACTACGGTACGAGCTGCAGGCTGAGCCTTTTGATGTTTGCTTGCAGAACTGCTAACAGTTCTACAAGATCTGAGTCCAAGGAAGATCCTTCAGCCTACTCAGACTAGACCTGGAAAAGATGGATGAACAATCATTACGCAGAGCGGGGTGGAACCAAAAAGGCATAAAAAATGCCTTGAGAGTGTTTTACATTAAAAACGTTGTGATTCTTGTGAGCATCTCCCCTGAACAATAATAACTTCTTATAATGAAGAACTGTTTCAGGATTCCATCACAGAGATGAAAGGGGAAAGCAAAGAAACAGCGTTTCTCTGTTTACAGCATGCGAGAGAGCAGCACGTTGGATTTGTGAAATTGCTCATAGGTTTAATAAACAAAAGAAAATTCCATGTTTACAATCACAAAAATCAAGAAAGTTGAAGTACTAACTGGACATCAAAAATTTGCCCTTCATTTTTAGTTGGTATTGAAAGAGAATGAGAGAGCCATGGAGGCTAAACTGAAGGGCATAAGGTGGTGTTTAGCTTCTAAGTGCAGCCGTTAAGAAGAGATCCAGATAACTTAGGAAAGAAACCTTCTAGAATCTCAATTCTGCTTTTAATTAATCCTGATTTATGCTTTATTTCTTTAATTATTATTCAGATAATAAATACAAGATACCAGAAGAGAGTTGGGTTGATTACATTTGAAATGGAGAGAACACAGCTTGCTCAAGCACTATTGTTTGGGCAGGATAATGCATTGCTGAGAAGCAGACAAAACAGCAAAGTATTTCCTATTCCTGCTTCACACATGTGTGCTCCAGGCATCTTCCATCCAAACCAGGACCTACTGCTGAATGGAAGAAGCTATGAAAAGCAAATGCTGTCATTAAGCAATAGATTTACTTCAGCTTTTTGGTTTTTGAGCCTCCTAGCTCTGTCTGTATGGTGCAAGTGGTTACAAAACTGACCCCATAGTGTTTGTTTCCATTCTAATTGAGCTGCCTCTGCCTGATGTCTGGTTTTTAAATAACCAGTAACTATTTTGCAGGTGAAGCTGGGTGGATGGAAACTTGAGAGGATGGAAAATTCCTGTCACAGAAGAAAAAAAGAAAGAGACACAAGGGCAAGTGTTGATATCAAGTCATTGATCTAAAATGTCCAGGAATTAATTGGGACACTTCACTGGGTGGCAGCAGCTCTGTAGTGATCTAAACACCTGCTCTTGCCTGGTTTGTCCTAGCAATGAAAATGGTTGTTAATTGTTCACAGAATCACAGAACATTAGGGATTGGAATGGACCTTCGAAAGATCAGCCAGTCCCCCTGCCGAAACAGGATCCTCTAGATCCAGTTGCACAGGAACATGGCCAGGCAGGTTTTAAACATCTCCAGAGAAGGAGACTCCACAACACCCTTGGCCAGCCCCTTCCAGGGCTCTGTNGGAACCATCAAATCTCCCCTAATGCCCTAAATGCCCTTGTCCTAGCATTGGGTGCCCCTGAGCAGTCACTGGCTCCATCCTCCTGACACCCACCCCTCAAATATTTGTAGACATTAATGAGGTCACCCCTCAGTCTCCTTTTTTCCAAGCTCAAGAGACCCAGCTCCCTCAGCTTTTCCTCATCAGGGAGATGCTCCACTCCCTTCATCATCTTGGTGGCTCTGCGCTGGACTCTCTCCAGCAGCTCCACATCCCTCTTGTACTGAGGGGCCCAGAACTGGACACAATACTCCAGGTGTGGTCTCACCAGGGCAGAGTAGAGGGGGAGAAGAACCTCTCTTGATCTGCTAACCACCCCTCTTCTAATCCACCCCAGGATGCTGTTGGCCTTCTTGGCCACAAGAGCACATTGCTGGCTCATAGTCATCTTGTTGTCCACCAGGACCCCCAAGTCCCTTTCCCCTACACTACACTCCAACAGGTCAGTCCCCAGCCTATACTGGTACCTAGGGTTGTTCTTGCCCAGATGCAAGACTCTGCACTTACTCTTGCAGAGTCACACATCCATGGGGTCACCCCTCAGTCTCCTTTTTTCCAAGCTCAAGAGACCCAGCTCCCTCAGCTTTTCCTCATCAGGGAGATGCTCCACTCCCTTCATCATCTTGGTGGCTCTGCGCTGGACTCTCTCCAGCAGCTCTGTGTCCTTCTGGAACTGAGGGGCCCAGAACCGAACACAACATTTCAAGGGTCTCAGCAGGACTAATCACCCGCTTCCGATCCGCTGCCAGGATGCCGTTGGCCTTTTTGGCCACCAGGGCTCACTCCTGGCTCATGGTCATCCTGCTGGCCACCAGCACCCCCAGGTCCCTTTCTCCTATGCTGCTCTCCAACAGGTCAGTCTCCAACCTATAATGGTCCCTGGGGTTATTCTTGCCCAGATGCCAGACTCCACACTGCCCTTGTTATAGTCCATTTCTTCCTGCCCAACTGTCCACCCTGTCCAGGTCCTGCTGAATGGCAGCACAGCCTGCTGGGGTGTTCTTCATTAAGAAGCTCTCACTGCATTAGCACACAGGCTGATTTGGGGTGTAGAAATGCTCGTCTGCAATGCTACAGGAACCCTATTCTCTTCCAGGGGCTCTAACAAAAGTAAGTAGGAAAGAATGAAGCCTGGCTCACCACTACACCCGTGTTCCTGCAGCATCACAGACAGCTGGCTCTTTGCAGCGCTTGAAATATCCTCCACTTCAGAGGGATCACGGTTTGGTTATTGAAGTATTCCTGAACCACATGCAACTCCATCTAGAAAAGAAGGTAGAGGGTTTCAGTCAGGACGAAGTTGTAGTTGCCATTCAGTCACAAAACAAATGGAAACAAGATCCAATTTCACACAATCACACAACAATTAAGGTTGGAAAGGCCCTCCAGAGATCATCTAATCCAACCCCCACAGACACATCTGAGTCTATTCCTGCCTCAATCTATCCAACATACTTACTGCTGACATACTACCACATTCCTGTAACATTTCCCTTCTGAGAACACCTTTGTGGTCAACTTTCAAGGCAATGGGAAAGCGAACAGCTGCTACAGATAACACACAACTCAGCTGGGATGGTTTTTAAAGCAAGTTGTTTATATAGCCTACATCCAAGGTCCAGCTACACCAGGTATTTTTAGGCACTTGTACATATGAAAAACTATTCCATAATCAGGTTTTCCATTGGTATCAGACTAGCACTGACATGTCCCAGAGATAAACACTAACATATAAACCAGCCTGAGAGGCTGAGCCACAGCGTCCAGCTACCGGCACCATGCTCGGAGTCGTCTTTGCTCTGTTGGCTCTGGCAGCTGCAGGTACGAATGCAATTTTAACATTGGCTATAAAGGAGAAAGAGTGTGGCTAGTAGATCAAGAGAGGTTCTCCTCCCACTCTGCTCTGCCCTGCTGGTACCATATCTGGAATATTGCATCCAGTTCTGGGCCCCTCAGTTCCAGAAGGACACAGAGCTGCTGGAGAGAGTCCAGCACAGAGCCACCAAGATGCTGAAGGGAGTGGAGCATCTCCCTGATGAGGAAAGGCTGAGGGAGCTGGGTCTCTTGAGCTTGGAAAAAAGGAGACTGAGGGGTGACCCCATGGATGTTGATCAATATGGAAAGGGCAGGTGTCAGGAGGATGGAGCCAGGCTCTGCTCAGGGACATAGAATGATAGGACAAGGGGCAGTGGGTGTGAGCTGGAACAGAGGAGGTTCCACATCAATGTGAGAAGCAGCTTCTTCATGGTGAGGGTGACAGAGCCCTGGAAGGGGCTGGCCAAGGGTGTTGTGGAGTCTCCTTCTCTGGAGATGTTTAAAGCCTGCCTGACCATGTTCCTGTGCGACTGGATCTAGGGGATCCTGCTGTGGTTGGGGGGGGGACTGGACTGTGTAAAGGAGATTGCCTCTTTTGAGGTCACTTCCAATCCCTCACAGTCTGTGATTCTGTGAAAAACAGATGAAATTTAACAGCAACGTTCCTTTTGTAGGGAAATTAGATTCTGCAACAAAGCAGAAACAAGCAGCTAGTGGGAAAGTTCTCTCAAAACAGTGACTGGGTGCTGTGCTCTGTCCTGTTCTTGTTCTAGGGACGTGAGTAGTGTAATCACTGTCAGCCTTCAGCAAATCAAGGTATTTTGAATACACCAAAATGCAGTTAATTCACACCAGATTGTGCCTCTAAGAGCTGATCTCAGCTGTCACAAGAGAATGTGGTTAAACCAACGTGATCAGAAAATGGAACTGTTCAAACAGCTTCTCTGTGACAGCGGTCAGTTCTGACTGAGGGCTCCATCTTCACCCGCAGCCCACACAGCCTGTAGTTGTACCTTGCTATGTACTGTACAAACACAGGCTGTACTTTGAAAACCTAAAAACCTCTCTTTCAGGCGTTTGTTTAAACCTCTTGCTTTTAAACCACATTTTGCATGTCTTCTAGCCTTTGGCTGTGGGGTTCCTGCCTACCCACCCACTGTGTCCAGAGTTGTAGGAGGGGAAAATGCACGACCCTACAGCTGGCCCTGGCAGGTTAGTCCTTCTGTGCTTGCCCTGGGACCATTAGGGTTGTGCTGCCTGCATGCAATATGGTTGAACTCAAGCTGGGCGTGTATTTCCCTTGGTGCATCTTGCTTGCCATGGCTTAGGTTTTGACTATTACATTCTAATCAATCCCAAACTTCCCAGGCTCTTTAGGAAAGCTCTGAACATGCCACCACTGGCTATGCAGGCTTTTGTGGTCTTTCTGTAGTCTTGGGCACCATCCCGTAATGAAGCAAGAGAACTGTGGGTGTCAGGAGGATGGAGCCAGGCTATTCTTGATGTCATCTAGTGATAGGACGAGGGGCAACGGTTGTCAGCTGGAACATAGGAGGTTCCACATAAATATGAGAAGAAACTTCTTCTCAGTGAGGGTGATGGAGCCCTGGAACAAGCTGCCCAGGGGGGTTGTAGAGTCTCCTTCGCTGGAGATGTTTAAAACCTGCCTGGATGTGTTCCTGTGTGACTTGGTGTAGGTGATCCTGCTGTTGCAGGGGGATTGGACTAGATGAGCTTTCGAGGTCCCTTCCAATCCCTAATGATTCTGTGATTCTATGAACTGTGAAATTCAGCAGAGCAGGGTTGTTCACTACACTTCTGATGCAAATTAAGGACTTTAGACAGGCCAGGCTCAGTGAGAGCTATGGAAAAAAAAAGCATTTTTAGAATCCAGCTTTTAGGTATTAGGGAAGGAGGGAAATATCTCCTGTAGCCAGGAGGTAGAAACTTGTAGTGTAAAGGCTGAGGGAGCTGGGTCTCTTCAGCTTGGAAAAAAGGAGCCTGAGGGGTGACTCCATGAACGTTGATCAATATGGAAAGGGCAGATGTCGGGAGGATGGAGCCAGGCTCTGCTCAGCAGCACTCCATGATAGGACAAGGGGCAGTGGGTGTGAGCTGGAACAGAGGAGGTTCCACATCAATATGAGAAGGAACTTCTTCCCAGTGAGGGTGCCAGAGCCCTGGAAGGGGCTGCCCAGGGTGTTGTGGAGTCTCCTTCTCTGGAGCCATTGAGAACCCCTCTGGCCATGTTCCTGTGTGGCTTGATCTACGGGATCCTGCTGTGTCAGGGGGATTGGACTGGCTGATCTTTCGAAGGTCCATTCCAACCCTAATGTTCTGTGATTCTGTGAAAAGCCTCCCACCAGCTCCTGGCAGCAAGTTGTGTTCTGCATGCAGGAATAAAGTGCAAACAAATCAGTAAGCAAAAACTTACTTGATCCTACGTTGGTCCTAGGCCTCCCTTCAGTACAGCTCAAATGGCAGATGGCATCACACCTGTGGAGGGACCCTCATCGCAACCAACTGGGTGATGACGGCTGCACACTGCATCAGGTAGATAATATGGAGGTGGTGCATGAGCAGAGGCAGGTAAAGCAAAACTGTCAGTCCTCCCTTCCCCAGTTAAGAGCTTCAAGTTTCACATTGTAACCTTGGCTCAGAAGGTTACGCCTTCTCATCTTCTCAAAAGCAGAGGGGGAAATAAAGTCCAAACCTGATGCAATTACCTGCATTATACACTGTTCATTGTCTGTAAATAACTACAAGCACCATTGTGATTTCAGGCTGCTATCACAATTCCGCTGGCTTCCCTGTTTCTGTAACACAGGGAGATCCACAGGTTAACTAACCAAGCCACTCCCTGAAGAAATGTGTTTTGGATCTCCCAGAACTTTTCAGCCAGCTCTTCATTTTGTGTGTGGGGCAGTGTAACAAAGAAATAGTCAGGTACAGCCACGTTCTTTCATCACCAAAACTGTTTCCACAGAGAAACCAGTTGGTAGCTTTATGACCTTCTATATGTACCTACAGTTCTGGGTTATTATAGCATCAGGCTGTAGAAAATCAAACAGGAAATGAGGAGTGTTGTCTGTGTGTTATTACTAGAAATCTTGTGTGGTATATCGATCACACAGATTTTTATCAGTGAAGCTGCTCCTCATTGTCAACAAAGCAGCCCAAATTGTTACCTTATTGAAGAACACGAGCTGAATCCTGCAGAGATTGAAGGCACCTTGAGTTTGTTAACGAAGCCTTAAGCAGGAGCTGGCAGCACTGGACACAGTTGGAGATGAAATTGTGCAGTCCGCCCTTGGCTCTGCTCTAAGCACAACAGGCATGAGATGTGAAATGACAGCCTGAAGGATATTCCTGGTTGTCTCGGGTGGCCAAGGTGCAGGTGCCTCAGCAGCAAGGCAGCAGCTGCATGATTGCTTGTCCTTTCCTCACGCAGTTCTTCCAGGCAATACCGAGTGTATCTTGGAAAATACAACCTGGCAGCTGAGGAAGAAGGATCAGTTGAACTTTCTCCAGAAAAAATCATTGTCCATGAGGACTGGGATCCACAAAATGTTGCAAATGGGTAAGGTGGCAGTAAGGGGGGGGTTTAGCTACTGGATGCAGGGAGAAAAATCAAACTGCCTGAACCCCACCCACCTGCATTGTGGCAGTTCAATGCACGAACACTTACACCCCATGTCACAGCTTACAGCGCTGCTTCTAAATGTTTACTCACACGTGAGAGCAGAGTGTCCAGTCCGCACCTTTCTCCCTCATTAGAAGACAAAAAACACTCAGTATTAATTGCTTATTGGTTAATTGCATTTCCAGGTGCCATTGTGAATGTTCATGCTCTGGGGGAAGCTGTTCTCTGCAATGGGTTCCTTCGTACAGCAAGAGGGAATGAATCAATTAATACAGCACCCTTTGAAGCCCTCCCATGAGTGGCATAAACACAGAATATTAACTCTCTATACATGATACTAACACAACTGACATGTACATGGTATCAACAACTTTGCTGCTGAAGGACTTCTATGTCCTGCTAAGGGCATTACCAAAGAAATCCCCACAGTCTGCAGGTCCCTGGAGTTAGTCCCAACACATAGAATCATAGAATCATTCAGGTTGGAAAAGATTTACAAGATCATCATGTGCAATTGTCAACCAAACCACTCAATGCCCACTAAACCCTGTTTTCAAGAGGCAGATCTACAGGGTTGTTTTTTTAACACCTCCAGGGATGGTGACTCCACACCTCCCTGGAAAAACAGCTTGCTTGGTTGTGGTGTAAAGAACCGATGGAAGGCAATTTCCAGCAAGCTGCCAGCAGGAAAGCAGACGGTTCTGCAGCAAAAATCTCTTCCCTGCCAGAGTGGTCAGGGCTTGGAACAGGCTGCCCAGGGAGTCGGGGAGGCACTGTCCCTGGAGGGGTTCAACAAATGAGTAGCTGTGGCCCTGGGGAACAGGGTTTAGTGGGGAGGGTGGAGTTGGGTTGATGGTTGGAGTGGGTGATCTTGGAGGTCTCTTCCAACCCTAATGACTCTATGAACAATCTTCTAATCCATGGATTTCCCCAATGCTTTGAGGGTGGAGGAATTTTTACTGCCTAAGAATTTTAGTGTCCTTGCTCCCCTGAGTCTCTTTCAAAGGGGCCAGGTGCTGTATCTCTGCAAAGTGTTCATGCCACAATCTCTTAATCTCTTTGCAAACCTCTTCACCCCTTCCCTTTCTCTGCCCCCCTCTCAAGTGTGTGTGTGTATGACCACAGGTACGACATCGCTTTGATCAAACTCCCTGAACACGTCACCTTAAGTGACCACATCGGGCTGGCCTGCCTCCCGCCAGCTCAGAGCGTCCTTGCATCCAACACCGCCTGCTACGTGACGGGATGGGGCAGACTGCAGAGTGAGTACTTTTCCACAGTGCAAAACTTGTGCAACAAAACCTTGCCATCCTCTGAACTCCCCGTGCAGCTCTGATCCCAGTCTCTTGCAACGCTGCAAAGCTGCCCGCTTGGGCAGGTGGTGGAGGCGGCCTTAGAACTTGCTGAGGAGTGTGCCAGAGGGCAGGCTGGTCCAGGAACACAGAAGACCTTGGGTCCAGAGATGGGCAATGAGGCTGGTGAGATTTCTGGCAAACAGGCCCTATGAAGAGAGGCTGGGGGAACTGGGGTAGTTTAGTCTAGAGAAGCGGAGACCGAGAGGAGATCTTATTGCTCTCTATAGCTACCTAAAAGGAGGTTGGAACGAGGCTGGTGCTGGTCTCTTCTCCCTAATTACTACTGATAGGACAAAGGGAAATGGCCTCAAGTTGTGTCAGGGGAGGTTTGGATTGGATCTTAGAAAGACGTTCTTTCTTGAGAGAGCGGTTGGGCACTGGAACAGGCTGCTCAGGGAGGTGGTGGAGACACCATCCCTGGAGGGGTTTAAAAGCTGAATAGCTAGAGCACTTGAGGCCATGGTCTAGGGGTTAGGGAGACGTTGTGATGAGGGCTGGCCTTGATGATCCTGGAGGTCCTTTCCAACCAGGATGATTCTATGATTCTCCTGTGAGACTGGCTGGAAAAAGGCTGCTGATGGTGCTCAGGATCCCCTCAGACTTGATCTCCTTCAGTGACAAGGTTACCTACCTAGTGGTACCACTAGGTTAATGGTTGGACTCGGTGATCTTGAAGGTCTTTTCCAACCTACACCTAAACCCCTGAGCCTCAAGGTAGTGAGGTAGTGAGGTCCTAACTCAGCCTGATTTTACTCTTTCAGCTTTATTTTGCTTGTAACTGGGCTAATGAAGCACCAGAGGGCCCTGTACTAAGCCTTTAGAACCTACTGCACACGGCAACTTCACTCCATCTGCCAACCCTAACATATCCCGCTGACTTACTGAGAAGACACACGAGGAAAAGACGGAAGGAGAGGAAAATCCCAGATGCTTCAGCAGAAGCATCAGCTCAGCTAAAGAGGCACTTGCTACTGTGATAAAGAGAGCAGCCCTTTACTTCTCTAGCAACGGGATCTTGTTCAGTGGAACAAATCATTAGTAGAAAAGGAACACAAATTATTAGTTAGTTAAGGCCTTTAAAAATTATTGATATAAAAGAATGAAGACAAGGAATGGATTGCACGGCTTCTCGTTGAATACAGTCCGTGTGAAATATTTTACCTGGAGGAGCAGTGTCCTGATGCCAGAAGAAGCTTCACAAGGCAGGTTTGTTCTTCCTCCAGTGCCAGCTGGAACTGTGACTCCTTTGTTTCTGTTCCCTCTCAGCAAATGGACCTCTGCCAGATGAGCTGCAGCAAGGCCTTTTACTGGTGGTGGATTATGCAACTTGCTCCAAGTCTTCCTGGTGGGGAAGTTTGGTGAAACCCAGCATGGTCTGTGCTGGTGGGGATGGAATCATCTCCAGTTGTAACGTGAGTCCACAGCACTCTGCTCTTAGGGCTTGATTTCAGACACAAGCAGGTCTGATGGGAAGGAAAGCTTAATAGAACCTGAGGAGCTGTTCCCAGTATGGCTGTGATTACCTGTGTGCTTCCTTCCTTGCAGGGAGACTCTGGTGGCCCTCTGAACTGCCAGGGTGCTGATGGCAGGTGGGAAGTGCATGGTATCGTCAGCTTTGGCTCTTCTCTTGGCTGCAACTACTACCGCAAGCCTTCTGTCTTCACCCGGGTCTCTGCTTATGACAGCTGGATCCAGCAGGTGAGGTTCCAGGTGTTGCTGCTGTATAGACACTTCACTGCTCCTGAGGTTCTCTCGGATTGAGACCTCTGCCTCCTTCTCAGAAGCGGCATCACTTTGGATTCAAATGCTACTTTCATAGAATCCCAGACTGGGACTGGTTGAGGCTGGAAGGGACCTCAGAGCTCATGTCCTCCAACCCCCTGCCAGGGGCAGCGATGCCTCTCAACCAGACTTGGTTGCTGAAGGCCTCATCCAGCCTGACCTTTAACACCTCCAGGGAGGGGGCAGCCACAGCCTCTCTGGGCAGCCTGTTCCCAGGTCTCTCCACCCTTGCACTGAAGAACTTCTTCCTCAGATCTAGTCTGAATCTCCTCTCCTTCAGTTTCAAACCATTTCCCCCTGTCCTGCTGCTGGATCTCTGTAGTGGGTTCAGGACCACAACTCAATATAAAAGAAAGGAAAGCAAAGCAGTGAGGTCTCGATGGCATCTCAGATAAAATTCACCAATCGATGGCTTAGGGAAACTCCAGAAAGGTTTATTAACTCTATAACTATATACAGAATAGGAGAAAAGGTTACGCAAGTCGGTGCACACAAACTAGAAACTGTGTCATAAATGCCATTGCACAACCTGAGAAAAATAGAATGGGAGACCCCTCCAGTTTGGGCCTTGGATCTTCTTCCAATTTAGAGACCTGGGAAAGAGAGCATGTCGGTCCGGGATGGCCTGAGTTCCTCAGCGCCCACACCTGCATCCCTCGGTGCAGCAGACATGCATTTCAAAGGACCCAGTCTCTGTCTTTGGGATCCGAGGTTTAAGGATTCCCGAGTCCTTCTGCTTTCCTCAGCCAAGCACGAAGGAGCTCTCCCCCAAGCCTTAAGCACTGCCAGTCTTTTCTCAGCGGCAGAAATGACAAACAGCCTCTCCTCCTGCTGCTCACTCTTTCCAAAATGGCGGCGGCCCAGCAACATGGTCCCCGCCACGTGCGGGGTCCAACATGGAGACCGACCGCATGGCATCAGCAGGGCCGCACCCCCCACATACTCCACACGTGGCCGAGAGGGTCTTTCAGACATCCTCTCCTCTCCCTCTCCTGTCTCAGCTCCAGGGGGAAGAGGAGTAGCCCAGCTCACCGATGCTGAAGGCTGTCCATGGTGGGGGGTCGTGATGGCAAATCTGCACCAGTCTTGCTTCTCCAGTCTGAGCGCGGTGCAGTGGCGAGCAGAGGCGGCACCACGCTGCCGCAGCAGGCGCGCCGCTTCTCAGGTCCGGGGCCGCGGTGCGGCGGGACCGCGCACCCACGGCAAATTGCGGCCGGGGTCGCTTCCAGACCCCATGGCGGCAGGTGCCCGCCAGCGGTCGGGTCAGGCCGGGGCCGTGGCTGGTTAGGGAGCCGTGGTCCCCCTCGGAGCCGCGGTTCTCACCCTCCCCCCCCGTCCATTCCCGGGGCGGTGGGGGGGTGCTCCCTTCAGGGCCACAGCCCCCAAAAAAGGGTGCGAACAAAGACCCTGCCCCGGTTTTCATACGCTGCCTTAGCCTGCCTTTTAGGGGCAGGCCCCAGGACAGATGCTTCTGGGGAAGGGTCCTGGGACCTGTGCAACCGGGGACAGGTCCCCCAGGACACAACACAACTTTTCTTCCTCATGAAAGCACTTCTGAAAATTCTAGCAGTTCTGAAACTGCAACAATCTCCTTGGGAAAAGTCCCTCTGCAGCCTTCCTGGAGGTTCCCTTCAGGTATTGGAAGGCAGCAACAAGGTCCCCCTGGAGTCTTCTCTTCCCTGGGCTGAACAACCCCAGCTGCCTCAGCCTGTCCCCAGAGCAAAGGTGCTTTAGATATGAGTAACCTCTGCAGTCAAGCCCTTATCACTGCAAGAGCACTCTGCAGCAAAAATATTTCCTTAAGTAGCTAACAAAATTATTTTAACTTTAGAACGATCTCGGTGGTCAGGAATGCAAAGATAAACTTACAGGCATAAAGACTTCACTGCATGACTCTAGAAGTGATTGCTCCAATTAATGATGGTTGTAACTGCATCCCGGAAGGCAGCACAGGCTGCTCAAGTCTGGGACATCCATTTATTTATTTTTTAAATTTAACATAAACTTTAATCTAAAAAGCTGCTTAGAAGCAAAAGTCTTATTTCAGCAGTTTAAACCCTGCATTTCGGATGCCACACACACTGCTCACAAAGCCCTGGGTCTCCTGATCTGACTTTTCATTTGTTTTGTGTTTTTGCAGGTTATGGCAGACAACTAATCCAAAGAGAACGGGGCTGATCGATGCCTAGGAGGAAAACAGTTTGAACAGAGTCACTATCCTGACACCTCTGATCGCAGAGAGCTGGGCAACGGTGCTTTTAGCAGCACGTGTCTTGTACCTTGCCATACTGCAATAAACGTTATTTTTTGCAAGATGAAAGAAAAATGTGTTCCTGTTGCTTCTTCCTGCCTGTTGTCAGACCAGATGGGTATCTGGGGATAAGCGCTGGAGACCTTCCTGCCTTGGGCTGCAGCTTCCCACCCTCACCTGGGGGAAGGTGGGAGCCTGCTGAGAAGAGGCTGGGCAATAGGAAGAGTCAGAGAGCCATGGGAGCAGTTTAGGGTGGGCAGAGGTGAGAAAGTGGGGCAGCGCAGGGCTGAAGACAGCAGGCAGGACTCCCCAGTCTGCAGTGGGACTCACCAGAGCAAGCAGTGGCGATGGCCAGCGGGAAGGCAGCACGCACGCAGGCAGCTCCATGCAGGTGAGTGTGGGAGCGATGAAAATAGTTTTGGAGAGAGGTTTTGGACACCTGAGACCTTGGGACCTAGCAAGGGGAAAGGTAAAACCCACGCAGAAGACAGAGGAAGGAAAAGATGGGAATTTTGGATTGCAAAGACATTAAATTTGTTTAAAGTTATCATAAAGTTTATTGAATAAATAAGAGAAAGCATGGCTCTCTCTCATCATTGGGGACTGAATTACTTTTTATTTACAGCCGGAGCCACCGTTCTGCCGCAAAGAACAGGAACTTGTTTTGCCAACCATCAGCCTGTGCTGAGAACTATCAGCCTTTACTGGGGTTTATTTACCTTATTAACAATGTAATGTCACCTGTCTGAAAGGGCAGGGTATCTGGTGAGGGCTTTCCCCCATCACCTCTGCTATAGAGAGGGAAAGGAAAATAGGAATAAAGACAGAGTTGAGTGGACAGTTGGATCTGATGATCTGAGAGGTCTCTTCCAACATTGATTCTATGACTGACGAGCAGCCCAGTCCCCTCCTTTGTTCTTTACCAGAGGCAATAAGGATTTGCCAGCTTCAGAATAACATCCTGCCTTGTTTCCCCAAGTATCACTGATAGAGGAATAGATTGTAAACAACTGATTAATAGTTCTGAAAAGGAAAATTGTCGGAGGCTACTTTCCTGTAAGTCAAAGCAAAGTCAACTTACCTGGATAGACGTCAGTCCCGTGCAGCAAGAAAGGCCAGAAAAGGGGTCTGTGAAGCTCAAATCGCGTAAGCTGGACGTGCACATCCTTCTGTAGAACCTGAAGCAACGCTGAACTCGATTCATTTTCCCTCTGAAATATTTAAGACTACATGGTGAAAATGTCTGAGCTCAGCGGAACACACCAACACAATTCATCACCTGCAAAGCCCTCCTCAGAACAAACACTACAATTTTTATGAAAAGAATTGAACAGCTTGTGATCCCTGGGATAAGGAACCCATCCTTTTATGGGCTTCCTTCAGATTTGGACTGAAGTACCACAGAGAATAAAACCCACAGCAAATAACCTTATCCTTCTTAATGCTCATAGAAAACCTTTCTGATCTCATTTGTGTCACTGCAGCTCTCAGTGTGTCATGGAAACAGTCTACCACACCTTTTCTTTGAAAATACAATGTCAGCAAAAGCATTATCAAATGTGTCTTTCAACAACATCCAGGTGATGCAGCTCCCCTGGACTTTGTTTCAGACTGCTTGTGAATTACTGAATATCACTCCTTGCTCCAGGAGCTTCAGGAGCTGTGAGAAACACCCCAGGAATCAGACACTTCCACTTCTTTTTATTTTGTTTTTTTCCCAGATGCTCTCCCCACCCCAACGCTGGTGGTAGGAAAACAGCTCAAAGGATTTTGCCAGTGTGCCTGGTCTCCCTCTGCAGCCTCCTCGGAGCCATCTCTTTTGATATGAGAAACAGCTTGGAAATATGGAGAAACACAGGGCAAGCCCTTCAGGAACTTGGCTCCTGTGAAAACCTTTGGGCTCTGCACTTCATCTATCTCCTGCAGGAAGAGAGACACAGCTGGGTGTCCCCAGCAGTGGGCAGGAGGGATGGATCGGTTCATGCTCAGCGGCTGGGGAATTTAAACTCCCTCTGTAAGGCAAGTGAAATGGACCTGTTCTGTGAGAAATGCCAGTGCAAGGAGGACAAAATGTCGATGTGTAGATTTTACATCACTGATTTGAGACAAAAATTAAACAGCACAGGGGATGTGGAAGCCAGGCAGATTCTATCCAGAACAATCTCGGAACTGCTGGAGCATTTCAGGAGTCCTCATGAAGACCTCAAAGCTATGAGATACAGTCTAGACTGGGCAGATATAGTGGCTTGGAAACTCATCCTTCAAACAAGAGAGGTCTTGCTGAAAGCTCATCTCATGTCAGCATCCACATTTCAAACAACACTGCAGCAATCTGTTGCCTTTCTGAACTATGTTGTCTTCTCATCAGACAGCGCCCGTGAGTGCTGGGTGGATAATGTCAATCTATCCCTCCCCTTCACCCACTATGAAGGAATCTCTTTTTTCACCCCATCCCTGGGCTCAGATGAATCGGTGGCCATCAAAGCCCTGCTGAAGGGACTGCATTATGCACAGAGCTGCCTCCTGCAGAAGGGCCAGGAAAAGCTCATAAAAAAATCGGAAGAAATCCTGTCCACAATGAGCCTTAAAATCAGTCTTTTAGTGGTAGCCTGCCTCATTTACCCCATCACCCTGATGTCCTTCAAGCAAATGACAGACTGGATACACAATTACGCCAGGAACCTCAAGGAAAAGACAGAGGACTTGAAAAGGGAGCAACAGCTGGCCGAGGACCTCTTACACCAGATGTTGCCAAAATCTGTGGCCAAACAGCTGAGGAGACACCAAAAGGTTGAGGCAGAAAACTACGATCAGGTTAGCCAATGGGAAGGATCTGCCACCAGGGATACAAAAGAATTGCCCCCCAAAATCACCTACCTTGCCACCATTCTGACCAATCTGCTTTGGCACTCAGAATTGACTGTGGATGGAAAGCCAAATAGTCACAAGAGGGCTTGGAAAGAGCTGTGCAACAAGCCACGAGGAACTTGGGCTGATGGTGAACGAAGAAGAGCTGAAAATTCAAAAAGTGTAGCTTTAGAAGTCAAAGATCCTGTATCAGCAAGTTGTCTTCTTGCGGGTTTACAAGCCCACTCAGGAGAGCCAGCCAGCATTGCTAGTTCACCAAGAAATGTGTTTCCTCCTTGTAAAATGGGAAAAGTCCCAAAAAACCAACCTAGGACACACCCGGTCAGTAGAATCCTGTAAGCAGAGGTAAAAGGAAAGGATGGGGGGACTGAAGGAAGGATGACAGGCACGGGAAACCTCATAAGGCTGTACCTATAAGGTACCTTTAAGGAAGCCCAACGACATAAAAACCAGGGCAGAGCTGGGCCAAGCACCTACTTCCACTGCTGTCAGTGCTGCACTTAGCAGCTGAGCTGCACAGCCTCCAGACGAAACCCTCTTGCACAGTAACTTCCACTCCATTCGCTCCTTTCCCCGGACGCTCTGGTAGCTTCAGCTGTGAAACACCATCAGAAATGTTTGCATTTAATCTGGAGGTATCATTATCGAAACAGCAACCTGTAATTGCACGAGTCATTGTCATTCACAACAGCCATCACATCAAAAGTAGCTCAACCAAGGCAGGGAGTGAAAAGGTGGCTCTTCTGGAGTAATTGCTGTCGCACAGGACCAATAAAAGAACAATTCTGAACCCTGACACAGCGCAGGCAGCACAGAGGAGATACACTTCATTCTTTTCCAGCAGCTGTAACACACGTTTCCCTTCCTCAGATCAATTATTATGGTTTCTGCTCGATTATATTTTTTTAAAGTTAATTTATCTGTGGATTACTTGATTATAGCAAGGACAAACAACATTTGGTGAGAAATGACATCCAATTACTAATCTAATTCAGTAAGATCAGAGACAGCAGCTGAGTTTTCATTTCACAGGTGCACAGATACCTAGTTTTGATCCCTACCACAGTCCAAACTGCTTTAAAAGAAAAATCAGGACTTCTTTGAGAAGTCACAGAATCACAGAACATTAGCGATTGGAAGGGACCTTCGAAAGATCGTCTAGTCCAATCCCCCTGCCACAGCAGGATCCCCTAGATCCAGTTGCACACGAACATGGCCAGGCGGGTTTAAGACTTCTCCAGAGAAGGAGACTCCACAACCCCCTGGGCAGCCCCTTCCAGGGCTCAGGCACCCTCACCATGAAGTTCCTTCTCACATTGATGTGGAACCTCCTCTGTTCCAGATGACACCCCCTGCCCTTTGTCCTACCATTGGATGTCCCTGAGCAGAGCCTGGCTCCATCCTCCTGACACCCACTTTTTCCATATTGATCAACATTAATGGGGGTCACCCCTCAGGCTCCTTTTTCCAAGATCAAGAGACCCAGCTCCCTGAGCCTCTCCTCATCAAGGAGATGCTCCACTCCCTTCACCATCTTTGTGGCTGTCTGCTGGGCTCATCCATTGATGACTGCTCACAAAATACAAAGTGTTTGACTTTCAGTCTCTCTCTGTCATGCGACGATCTAGACCAGGACACCCATCTAGCTCAAGGTACCCAGATAACAAACTGCGGAGATAAACATAGTTTTATCTGTCAGAGTAACAGAGGACACTTCTGACTTGTTAATTTAGGACTGTACCTACTTCATTCTGCCACGCTGGGCCTGAGCAGCCTCAGGTTGTCCCACTCAGGACTTAACAAATCCCCAAACTCTTCAAAGGCTTTGCCACTGCAGGCTGGAGACCATGGCCTCACACTTTCTTTCTCCCTGCACCAGGTGACCATCTTTTTCTCAGATATCGTGGGATTCACAAGCATTGCTGCATCCTGTACGCCCTTGCAAGTTGTCGAGATGCTCAACAATCTGTACGTCTGCTTCGACAGCAGGATTGAGTCTTACGATGTTTACAAGGTGAGTATAACCTACTGGCAAGGCATCTTGAACTTGCTGAAATCTTGCCTTGTTCCCTAGTGAAACTCAAACAGCTGGCCAAAAGCCATGAAATCCAAGAGCTGCCATCGCACAGGGTCTGCACCACAGCTTGGCAAGAGGTGGACAGCCCAGTTACATGTTGGTCTGACCTCCTTCTGAAAGAAAAGCTTGGTGGTTGCCACGTAGTGACACGTGCCCCTTCCCATCAGGTGGAAACCATCGGTGATGCCTACATGGTGGTGAGCGGCCTGCCAGAGCGCAACGGCACCAGACATGCTGACGAGATTGCCAAGATGTCTCTGGATCTGGTGGCAGCAGTTCGACAGGTGGTGATCCCCCACATGCCGACGGGCAGGCTGCAGTTGCGGGCTGGCATACACACAGGTACTGAGCTGAGAGCAAAGGGAGGAAAGAACACGACACAGACACAGCCTGAGTAAGGAATACAATAGAATCATCAATGTTGGAAAAGATCTTCAAGATTGTCAAGTTCAACCACCCACCCTACAACCCCCAATCACTAACCCATCTTCTCAGACCCTGGCTGCTACGTTGCTGAACCTCTCCAGGGATGGGAACTCCCCTCCTCCCTGGGAAGCCTGTTTCAAGGCCTCCCCACTCTTTCTGGGAAGAAGTTTGTCCTAAGTTCCAGTCTGACCCTCTCCTGGCACAAACTGACCCCATTCTCTCTTGTCCTCCACTAGTTCCTAGGGAGAAGAGGCCAACCCCCACCTCGCTGCAACCTCCCTTCAGGTAGCTGTAGAGAGCAGTGAGGTCTCCCCTCAGCCTCCTCTTCTCCAGGCTGAACAGCTCCAGCTCCCTCAGCCTCAGGACGAGTATTTTACCCAATTCCAGCAGTAACAGTGGGGTGAGATGACTTTCACTTGCGTCAGCAAGGAAACGTCTGTGAAATAATTTAATATGACAAAGTGCATCTTCCCAGCTATCTGCACCAAGCAGCCACAGCGAATCAAACCAGACCTGAAATCAATACCGTGCAGCCCCGTCCTAAATGCATCGAGTACTCCGGCGTTCTGCTGCTCTCTGAGGATCCGCAGTGAATAGAAGTGACTACATTTGGTATCTCCTACTTGGTTCTTATCAAGGTCACCGTGCCTTGTGTTTCCTCAGGACCCTGCGTAGCTGGAGTTGTGGGGTCCAAAATGCCTCGATACTGCCTGTTTGGGGACACTGTAAACACCGCATCCCGCATGGAGTCCACCAGCTTGCGTAAGTGACCTGAGCACAACCTGTGTGTTGCCTAAACGTGGGTCAGCTAATACCTGCACGTGATGCCTCTTGGGGACTGCAATGAAAGCAAAACCCCTACTATCCCCTCACACTGGGTATGGACAAGCGTGAGATAAGGTCCACAAGGGAGAAGGAGCAGTCTTTGCAGTGTTTCCCTGCTAGAGAACTGACTACCATAGATCTAAAGAACCAGTACAAGCATCACCTGCAATCCCTGTATGTGCTGTAGTTATCAAACAAACAAGTAAGACAAACCCTTGTGTACTCACATGGGCAAGAACATGAGGGTGACAAAAGCCAAACACAGAGGGTAAGCTGAGCTTGATTTCAAGGACTGTAACACAAAGGCGTTAGGTAAAAGCACCATGGCCACACAGAAGAGAGCAGTGCCTGTCTGCTTGGTCCAGCCTTTTATGCTGCCTTTGCTACCAACACCCCCTATTTTAACTGGTGTTCAGTGCTGCTTGACGTGTTCTGAAGAGCAGGTGAGAACACTGGACTGACAAAGGCAAGGGGGCTGCTGTGTGATCCCTAATTTCTAATGCTTTGTTCCGAACCCTAGCGCAGAAGATCCACATCAGTTCTGCTACATATGATGCCCTTCTCAGAGATGACACATATGAAATTGAACTGAGAGGAGAAATTGAAGTCAAGGTAAGAGCTTTTCTTTAACTTTGGTCAGTAAAAGTGTTTAATGAGATAGGAAGGAGGTAGGATAAGTCTGGCCATTGCTGTTCTGTGAATTGCAAGACAATTTTTAAACAAGGCCCCAAGGATCTTTAGCTAATTCAGTTGGAAGTGGCTCCTAATCAGCTAGAAGGTGTTACTGTGTGCTCTGATGTATAGCTGCTATGTCTGCACGGAACTACAGGAACATGGGGGAAAGTATTAGGATGTAGTTATGGACACAAGGGTGTGAGGCTGATTGTAAAGCCTCTCAGAGACCAGCCAGGCTGCATTCTGAACCAAAAGAACCCCAACTGCAGGTAGGTTACAAGTATGAGATGAGAGAGGACAGCCTCGTCATTAGCTCTAACCTCAGTTAGTGACAAGGTGTAGGTTAAAGTGTCAGTATACTCATAGAATCATAGAATCATTAGGGATTGGAAGGGCCCTCGAAAGATCATCTAGTCCAATCCCCCTGCCACAACAGGATCACCTAGACCA